>VDFB02327928.1:0-68719 GCA_007258455.2 Sequoia sempervirens | reverse complement strand
ATTCTCAGGATCTTTGTCCTTGGTATATCGCATCTCTCACCATTATCTCGGGCTACCTATGATATCCGGCCGTCAATAAACCGTTTTCAATCAAGGCACGTCTGCGTGTATAATACCTGTATGTGTCAAATTCCTCTGGCTGCATGTGATGGCTAAACCCTAAGGATGGCAGGATTTAGCTCTGATACCACTGTAGAAACCCCAGTTTCCCCTTGACACTGAATCTGACTGTGTTTTTGAGTTTTTCTGACGATTTTGGGTTTTTTGTGATTTTTTTTGCAAATTTTGGATTTTTAATGCAATAATGAATAGTACGGCTTTTACAGAAAATAATAATAAATTCTTAAAAAATTTGCTAGATCTTCAATATGGTAGCAAATACAAGCTAGGATGAAGGCGTCTCTTTTATTTCATCAACTGGAAACAGTACAATGAGATTTTTGAAACATGCAAAGTAAAGAATGAATTTTATTGAAAAAAACCTGGTAGTTTCTGTCACAGCTGAAAGGTACAGAATTGTACGGCTGTAATAAATGCTTGGTCTTTCTCTAGTCTGATGATCCCCAATGTGTCTAGCAACCCCCAGCGCCTCCAGATGGTGAATGACTGAGCTCTGAAGATAGGCGTATGAGTCAAGACAAAGAGCACGTCTTTTATTGCTGGTACGGCCTGACAGAAATGTACGGCCTGTCAGATCAGCAATGAATGTTGTACGGACTTCTCCCAATATCAATGTTTGTGTCTCTGAGATGGGCGCCTTGATGAATAAATATTGTCTGGATGAAAAACTCTGAAGAATCTCTGTCAATAAACAATCTCTGAAGCTCTGTAGTTTTCTCTGAATAAGAAAATCTCTGTAGGCAATAGATCAAGTGATATTGCACACTCTCTGAATTGCTTTCCGCTGGAGATGGTTCGTTCCCCAAGGAAGTCGAACACGAAACCCTAAAGTCTCAGGCTCAGATCAATTTGATCAGTTTCTCAAAACTCAATAATCACATAATGGCACAAATTCCAATGCAAAACCCTCTTAAGGCTGAAAAGTGAGATTTCCTCAAGAATAGGGTTTTAATTAATATTTGACTTTTTAATTTTCTTATTTCTCCATAGTTCTCCGTCAAATATTTAAATCATAAATTAAATGTGCAACTGGCCCCTTCTGATGATGGGCGCACCCCTCAAGGCAATCACTTAAGTTATAATTTTAAATTATAACTTTATAATATAAACATTAAATAATTAATATTTAATCAATATGATCAAATATTAATATCTTCCTCGTTTCTAACCCGATGACTGATCCGTCTGATGCTGACGAACTCTGAAGTGATTCCTGATGCCGCCAAAGCCATACTGCTTGGTCCCACACTGCCTGCCAGGAACTGCTAAAAATAGCAATTCTGCAAATAGTCTCCGATCGAGCCAGAACGAAAGACAACTGAGCAAACTCCGCTGACTGAAGCTGAGCCAAGCTCCGAAGTGACCCTCTATCCAGTCAATCAGCCTACGAGGGTCGTGTGATAGGCCAATCCTGTCCTCTGAGAGATGTCACTGAGAAGGGGACATGACACAAGGATAACAATGGTGCATCCAGGCAAGCAGTTATAAAGAAGCTGAGCAAGACATTTATGCCAGAGTAAAAGTTCATTTCGAAGTTGGGCAAGCTGACAGATACCAACTTGGGCTCCGTCAACCTAGAAACTTTCAAGAATAGAATGCTAGGGATTGGTAGTCATCGACCTTCGAACACTTCGCACAACATTGTTCGAAGCGGGTTATATGCAGCTGCTGGTTTCTCTCCAGCCATTCAGTGTTCGAAGCTGATGATGGAGTGCGCCAATTGCTATGAGAAAGATCACAGATCAATCATGTCACCAGATGGACAAGTGCTCGCCAACCTCACTCCTGCTACCATTGGTGAAGCCTTTGGAATCCCAGTGCATAGAAACATGATTTACAAATCAAGGGAGCGAGCTGAACGAATGTATGCTTCTGCATTCGAGAGATGCACGGAGACGATCAATACTCACTGGATGAGCAATCCCAAGCCCTCTCGTACGAAGCTGCCAAGACAAATTATAGCAGATGACTTGAAGCAGGAGTATTGTGACCTCATTATGATGCTGAGCAGGGTTGGAGGCTGCCCGCAGTCATTTATTTTCGAGCCATGGATGTTTTATTACATCAACCTCGTGCTGGAAGGGAAAGACTACGTCAACTGGGCCGAGATGATTAGTGACAATTTACACGAGCAGCTCCTGAGCTTAAGAAGAATGAAGACATTCTATATGAGCTCTTACATCATCTACATGCTAGCTCGTATGACGAGGTATAGAGGAATTTCATATAAGGAGCTTGTTGGTTGTGGCTCTCACCAGTGTAAAATTCATGAGGCTTGTCCGCAGTTGCATTTGACAAGTACCACCTATTACAAGCGTGTCAATGACGCCTTCACCATGCACATCACCAGATTGCTTCAGGAGCGGATGCATCACAGGATCTCGAGGGAGGCCCGAGAATTAATTGAAAGGTATGGATGCTGGTTTATACAATTTCCGAAGTTTTCTTACATAAGGCTGCAAGGTTTTTCATCATATCCATATAGACTGCCTAAGTACCCAACCAACAGAATATTGATGTTAGAGATATCTAGGCAATTGGTTGCCTACGATAAAATTCAGAAGAAAAAGAAGAAGGGAGGTGTTGACTTCCCAATTGTCATGGGCAACTCAGATGAAGTGTGTCCTTCATTATAGGCAGCCAGAGAGGCCGAAAGTGAACTTCAGTTCTATCACTTTTCATATTACACCAGCCGACAACACTATGATCCGCATAATAACATCAAATGGGTACTGTCAGAGGAATTTAAACATAAGGCAAATATTGAGGATTATTGGGCTGATGCATCAGATGAGGTTGAAGTCAGGAAAAGAATGTTCTCTCGGTTGCCAATTAACATGATTAGGGAGTGTGAAGTTGTTTCGGTACCAGACCAGGTGAATGAGGACATGGACGTTGTCCATCCAGATTATGCAGCAGTGAGAGATACTCCACTTCCACTCTCGGATTGGTCAGAACCAGAGGTTGCTGACTTGGACATGCTTTCTATTCCGGTCTTGACATTTACCAGGGCATGGGTTGACAGGCGTGTGAGCAGGTTGAAGAGTAAGTCGATTGCCTTGACTTACAATTTGATGGGAGATCACAGGACACCCACCACCGGTAGGAAGAAACAAATCACACGAGGTCCAGAATCCAGAAGGAAGGAGCCAGTTTGGCAGGAGCCCATTTAGCCGGAGCCTCCACGAGTTGCAGTTGATTCGCCCACGCCATTGGAGACATGTTCTCCAAGTATACAGGAGGTTTCTTTATTTGCTGATCAAAGGAATGCATTGAATCAGGTGCAAGTGGTATAGGAAAATAATCAGCCACCACGGAGAGAGTCAGTTGGCCAGAGCGTCAACGCACCTAGTAGAGTTGATCAGCAAGATGATGAGGGGATTACTACTGACCCTCAGTTTCAACAAGAGTTAGAGGTGGCTTTGGAGGATGATGATGATGTAGTTTTAGGAGATACTCAGCCACTTGAGGACGATGAGCCTCACCAGAATGATGTAGAGGTTGAACAAGTTTGAGAAGTAGAGGCACAAGAGCAGCAGCCATTTGATATACAATATACAGTACCTGATTGGCTCAGGGATAGGATGAGAAGAAGCCCCAGTGAAGAGATTGATCCAGCAGTTGAAATGGAAGAGTTTTTGAATAGGATCAGCGCACCTCCACAGAAGAAGAGAGCACGAAAGTTTTCGAAGATATCAACTGATGAGGATGGTTCCCGCACCCTTCACATAGCCGTGCCACAGGTTGATTGTGACCGAGATGAAGCAGTGCCAGAAAACGTGGTCACAACTTTGGAATTAGGACGCCCCACAGGTGCACAGATTGTAGAAGAATGTGATAACTCCTACCTCGCCCTCAAGGACAGATTATTCAAGAAGGAAGGAAAGTACAAGAAGTTAAAAAGAGAGCATAAGGCTTTGATAGGATATGTGCAACAGTTGTTTCGTCCTCATGGGCAGGAGATTCCAGTGATAGAACCAACTGATACCCAGAGTCAATTGAGATAAGATGGTATCCCACGGAGCCGACAGGATTTATCTGTTTTATCATAATTTACTGGATACGTTCTGATTGATTTACCGGAATATCACTTATGATATACACTTCACTGACTTCAGATACATAGACTAACTATGATTACTACCACCATGACTTAGGCCACTTTCTCGGCGCTTGCTATTTGCTGTGGGCTACGAATCCAGATGAGGTGAATGTTGATAATTTGAGGGGTAGGCTGGTGCCTTTCTTTTCAGAGGTGAAGACCTTCGTACAAGATGATTTTGAGAACACTTCTACTTTCTCCAACTTGATTCAGAGCACGCAGGATTCCTTAGTTGCTTGGAGAAAATCTTGTGCAAGGCATGAACCGTCAGTCACGGTGTTAGAGTTCCAGCTCGATTGCATTCCACCTATTTCAGTTCAGGAAGTTGAGGCTGTGCTTGGCAGGTTCATTGAGTTTGCAGCCAGAGAGAAGGAGAATGGGAATGCACTTCTGGATGATGATCTTCTAGAAGACTGATTGTGGGCATTAGTTGCCTTTACTATTTTGGGAGTGAGTGGGAATCTTTGCTCATTTATTGCACCACTGCCCATTCTGGCAGTTTTTAGGGTTAGGGTTGAGGTGGCTTAATCTTGGCCACTCTTTTGATTGTAATCTTAGTCGTCCATTGGACTGGGCTAACTATAAAAGGGGGAGTCCCCCTCATTTGTAATTCATTAGAATTAGATTAGAATCAGAATTGAGCTAGACATTGGAGACTAGAGAGTAGAGCATAGTAGACATTTTGTTTGATAGCTTAGCATAGTGTGGAGAAGAAAGAAAGTTTTCCCTTTGAAAACTTTTGTGGAGATTGTTGTGTAACACTTTCATGATAATAGATCTTTTCATTGATGGTGGAATTCGTCTTTGTCATGGATAGCTAGCAAGGTCTCTTCATCCTTTTGGATCCAAGTAGCATAAAGTAGCATAATTTTCATTTCATGCAAGTAGTTTACTTTGATGTGTGGTGTTTTATTGAGGTAGCTTCATTTCATTCCATACCACTAGCAGCTTGTTGATGGCAAGTTCGCCTTGTGTGGTCCACTGGGGATTATCTTGAGTTTAACTTTGATTGTGATTTTGTATACTTATATGCGTCGTCCTGATGGTATATGTATGCTAAATTATAATTTGAATATCTTTTGCTATCCCTTTGAAGATTGCACTAATTTTGCTGAAGCTGTCCGACGTGAGGCTAGGTGAAATTCGGTTGAAGTCTACTGAAATCGAGCTCCACATATCCTGCATTTAGAATAGAATATAAGTTTCTTAGGCCCTACGCTCATTTACTTTCCGCATATTTCTGGTTAGCTTTAGGAAAACGTACTTATTGCCAAATCATCCACATTATACAAATCCTTTCCAATCATCCATCTATTGTTAACAGCAAGAATCCTGAACAATTGTGTAAGTCCCCTCGTGAAAACAACAATTCACATCAAACCAATTGAGAGTATTCCAAGTATTTCGGAACCTTGGAGTTGAACGTGCGAACTTTCTCGCAATCTTAGCGCACAGAATACTTTGATCAAGAGAGAACGGAGTAGCCTTCGGACTATTTTGTTCTGCTGATTGGTGCAGTCATAAAAATCACATCAACAAATAGTAATAATAAATTTTTAAAAATATTCTTCCTAAACACGCATATACTAAATTTATGGAACATATTACCGATCTCTTTCATAATATCAAAAATAGATCAAAACCAGAGTTCTACTATACACTTCATAGACCAAAAACCAAGTGCAAATTTTCAATACATATGAACTTCAAGTTTTAACATCGATAAAAATGACAAACCATATATTTCTTTTAGGACTAAAGCTCAAAAAAGTCTTTTGCTGCTTTGTGGGTGTTGTGGAAGTGGATGGTATATTTGTAGTATTCTCAACAAGGGATTCAACAAGAGCCTTAGGCATGGGATCAAGTTGTGTATGTGGTGAACTTGATCCTACTGGTGTTACACCTTGATTTTGTTTTACCAGTTACTTTTAACTGTTTACGTTAAAATGCATTTTGATATTTGATGATGATTACATGTTATTTAACATTATGATGAGATTATATGCAATGCAATGTATTTTAATTTTGATGATTATTATTGTTATTGAATCAAGATTATGATGATGTTGTGATTAATAACGACTAACTATTTGATTTGGGTTCTAAGTGAAATGCAGGACTATTTTGTTGCCCTCTCGAGAGAGGGAGAGTACCACCAGAGAGAGGAATATAGACTTCGGAACTAAATAGGTTTGCCAATTGAGTTTTTCGCACACTCACGTAGGTCTACCCTAATCCTATCGTTGAGTCAATTTGTGTATTTTGCTAAGTTGAGTTGAAAGGTTAGGTCTAATCTAGTTGAGTCTTGGCTTATTTTTTTCAATAAATTGTCGAATTTTGATGTTCGTCGATTAGCTAATCTTGTATATAAAACAAGACAAATTGATTATTATAAAAATGTGTTAAATGGTATATAAATTGATTATTATGATAGCAACATGGCAATGTTTCTAGCGGAGTGGGAAGGAATGGGAGAATAAGAGGATTGGGGCCCCTATCTACATATGTTGTTTAGTTCACCATTGCAGTTCTTGTGGACTAGAGGCCCCGGTTAGAAGTTGTTAATGAGGCTAGGGGCCTCGCCTAGTAGATGGACTGTTGTACCCAAACCAAATTTTTTGCTTCATCAAGGCATTTTGCATTTAAAAGTCTAAATCTTGCTAGAATGTTGTAGAACACAGTTTTGGGCAATGTCAAGCATGGAGTTTTTGTCAATATTTTGTCAGTCAAAGTCAGTTTTATTGGACAAAACCTGAAGCAGAGACTCAGAATGGAGCGTTTCACGATGGAGGAGCGTCTCACGACAGCATTTCATGTTGCACATGAAGATTTCAGTGATCCAGACGGAGTTTTCAATGATCAAATCATTGAGATTTCTCAGAGGAAAAGCCCAAAAGCGCAAGTATAGCTCAGGGGCGCCCAGCTTATTCAGGGTCAAGATCTTGCTGAAAGTGCTCAAGCATCCAGTCAATCTCTTCAGAATCAGTCTGGCTATCCGTCAAGCTATCCAGCGAGGCGTTCCGAGAACCACAGCTCCGGAAAATCGCGACGGAAGTTAAAATCCCTAAATTTTAGGATGTGAGGAATTTGCTCTTTTCAGGCAAAAGCGCGCCTCTAGCCTGAGGGCGCCCATCTTGAAGAGGGGGTAAATTTTGACAGTTTTGATGGCGGATGCAGTCAATCCATTCACAACTAGTCTGCTTATCCAACGAGATATCAAGCACAGTCATCCGACTCTCAGAGTTCAGGCGGCAGTCGTCCAAAGATCAGCTTAAAATGGAGTTTTCATGTTTCTGAGCTTCTCCGTTTGTTCCCAGTGCAAGTACAGGCCAGGGGCGCTGGTTTAAAGGACCCTTCAGATGGCGAAATTTGCAGACAGAGTCTTCATAACATCAGTAGTATTCTAGTCCAGCTCCGCATTGCACCATCCAGCTTGTCAATCCGACGTTTCAGGTGGTCGTGGTGGAGATTCTACCAAGCACGTAATTTTACGGGCGGACCAACAAATGATTTTCAGTGCATTTTCATAGTCCAGAGGCGCCTAGCCTTTAGGCTGGTCAGATGAGTCCGTTCGCGTTCGAAGTCTTCACGACTATTGAGCGTAATCAATTTATCTATCCAACGAGCCTAGCCGTCAGCCTTCAGCATTTGGCAGTCGCTCGTACGTGCGAGGTCTTTGGTGTAATACTGCAAAGTGAGGATGTCCGAAAAATGGCCAAGTCTGGAAGCGGTAATCTTAAATAAAATACGCACTGGAATTTTTGAGGTCTTAGAAGCAGTTTTCTTGCTTCGTCACCTCTAATGACTTCTCTTGTAGGCCCTTCTGGTTGTCCGTTAAAACAGATAGTACCTGAATCGGGTCATCCCAGCTCCAGATATCAGAGGTCAAAGTAGGGTACTTGGATGAAAGTTCAACTTTCACAAAATGACATCAAGGTAAACTATGATGCTGTATGCTACTTTGAGGCCCTTAACATGTACTGTGTCGCATACAATGCTTGGATGTATGATCTCCACCATGCAGCGGAACTGCCTCATGTCACAGGTTCGTCAGTTTCACCGCCGCGAGTCAGCTTTGAAACGGGCCGATGGCGCTTTAGGAAAATGGCTAAGTCCGAACCTCAGAAGCAATTTAACTCGTGGGCTCTTAATTTTCAAGAGGTTAAACGATGGATTTTGCAGTTGTGTCTCCCAGCAGACATTTCTTCCTTGTTCAGTAGGCTTTCCGATGAATTCTTCAGATTAGTCTCAGCATCACCCGGTCACCTAGAAATCAGTGTCGAAGTTGGCCAGTCGTAACAGTGCTGTCAGCTATAAAATAGGAAGTTAATAAAAAGTGCAATATCTTGAGCAAATGGACGCCTATGAGCTCAAGAGATGACTTTTCGGAATCAGTGAAGTCAAACGGTGAAGCCTAAAGCTTCATTCAATTGTCAACTGGAGTTTCAAATATTTTACATATTTTAGCATTAAGTGGCGATTTCTATTTTTGGCGCCTTTGCTATTGCATAATAAATATTTTATTATTATTTATTTTTGAACTTGCAGTCAGTGGCAGTTCAACTGAAATGGTCCAATTGAAAGGCTTCTATTTTCAGCTGAGGTTTTAAGTCTTGCAGTTGTCAGATTGATGCGAATTTCATCTTCTTTAAGCATGGCGCCTTCTTCATTTATCATTCATATTTTCAAGAGAATTCGTATTTTTCAAGGAGATTCATATTTTCTTCAAAGGGAAAATCGTAATTCTCAAAGGCAAATTTTGTCAAAGGAAATTCATAATTTTGAAGCAAAATTCGTTTTTCTTCAAGGCAAAGGCGTATTTTCAAGCAAAATTCGTTTTTCTTCATTCACAAGGCGTATTTTCAAGGGAGATTCGTATTTCTCAAACAAAGGCAGATTTCTCATCTATTTGCAAAGGCGATTTCTCCAATCACATTCTTTTGCAGGTTAAAGTTCACAGTTCTAGCAATTTGAAGAATTCAAGGGCGATTTTCACGGAAAAAGAGCATCATAAAAACGTCTTTTTCATCCTTCAATCTCAGATTTCTCTCTGATTTCAATTTATGTTCCTGAAATTGGCAAATTCGACAAGTCTTAGTATCTGGATCATTTCTATATAGCTTCCTGAATTAAAATCGTCGCTTGATTTTTCAGAATTTTTAACTCCGTGAGCATTCGCTCTCGAAGTTTCTAATTTTCTCAACCTGAAAAGTCTTTGCATGGTCGAGTA
The DNA here is from genome assembly GCA_007258455.2 of Sequoia sempervirens. Taxonomy (NCBI): domain Eukaryota; kingdom Viridiplantae; phylum Streptophyta; class Pinopsida; order Cupressales; family Cupressaceae; genus Sequoia; species Sequoia sempervirens. The sequence continues at coordinate 59,267 of VDFB02327928.1, read as the reverse complement.
GAAGTCAAATTTCGTTTGATTTGGTTGTCTTAGAACTTCTTTCTGGACAAAACCTCAGATCTTTAGATTTTCTGAAAATAACTCTTCGAAAAGGCTATTTTTAGCTTCAGCAGGTTATTTTTAGCTCTCAGAAATGTTGTCAGAATATAGCCGTGTTCACAGTCAACAGGCGAGTTTTTCAGAGATAATGGCTGTCACTTCAGTTACGGAGCCGCCAAAGTTACCAGTCAGTGAAATGCTAGTTTGAGTATGCAAAGATTGTCAAGATTACTCAAGTTGTTGACATTCAGATACTGATGCAGTTGACAGCCTCGTTGAGGGGTTGATTGTTCGAGATCGCACTCAGTAGACTTCAATTCCCACCTCTCATGATAGACATTATACACAGGAGTTAACTTGGCGTTACCCTTTCAAGTTAACTGGCTGTCTCACCTCATGCATATCTATTCTGAGATTGACCTTGTTTACTTGGAGTTTCATTTAGGGTTTTTCGTTAACTGATGGTAGTCTTCCAGTTAACTTGTTTTCAATAAGGACGTGCATGCTCGCACACTTGTCCATTTTTAGATTAGATGTTTCGGTTAACTGAGGGTAGTTTCCCAGTTAACTCTGATAGTTTACTTAATTAGGGTTTACATTGCTTGCATGCATTGCAAGAATCAGATGACACAAGGTGATTTTAGGGTTCCCTACACCTTGATGTATATAAATAAGAGCTTATGCTTATTTGTAAATAACTTTTGCTTGAGAGAGAAATATATGCTGCGCCTACCTTGCCCTCAATATTGCTCTTTTGGTATTTGTTCATGTGTCTTCGCTATTATGATTAAGTGTTATGCCACATAGGGTTTCATGCAATTGTAATGGTGGATTCTTTATGTCTTGTGAATCTTTTATCATTTCAATCAAGTGTTATGCCACATAGGGTTTCGTGAGATTGTGATGATAAAATCGTTTTGTGAAGTCTTTACTACTTTCAATCAAGTGTTATGCCACATAGGGTTCCATAAGATTGGCGTGGTAAATTCCTCCCATAGTTAGATCTGTTTGAACATATTTACCATTGAGGTCAATTGTTATGCCACATAGGGTTTCAAGAGATTGAGATGATAAATCTGTTTTGTGTATCTTTACCATTGTGATCAATCGTTATGCCACATAGGGTTTCGAGAAATTACGGTGATAAATCTGTTTCGTGAATCTTTATCATTATAATCAAGGGTTATGCCACATAGGGTTTCGTGAGATTGTAATGATAAAGGCTGTTTTGTGAAGTTTTTACTATTTTGATCAAGTGTTATGCCACACAGGGTTTCATAAGATCATCTTGGTGAATTCTTAAATCTGTTTTGTGCCCAATAAGCTTGTTTAGATTGAGATGATAGTTGCGCCACCTTGCCTTCAAGTAGAGAATCTAAACTCGTTTATCGTCCAATAGTCATCCCTGCTCCATTTCCTCATGCTCTGTTTTCTTGAGGAAACTGGATAGATTTAAAGTAGTTAGCTTAGTTGTAGTTAATGATCTGCGAAACCAGAAAATCCTTAGCTGCAACGTTCTTGGTTTTCTTAACCTTGTGCCTCTTCCAGCTGAGAACAAAAAGATAGGACTTAGATTACTTTTTTTTTCCATGCATTCCAGCACAACGAGGGAGCTTCCCCTCCTAATTTGAAGAGCACTCATTGCGTAGTGTACATAACTGTCCGTACAAACCTGCACTCCAGAGGTGTTAGATTTGACGCCAACATGGACGAAAGTGCCCTTCCTCCCTATCCCAAGGGTGGCATGTTCAGTGTCCCTTTGCAGCTTCGAATGGGTTCGCATCTCCATATTCGGGGCTTTGGCAGTAGGGCCTCTTGGATAGGTAGTTGGGGCTAGCGCATCCCAATCATTGGCCCCAGCTTAGAACCTCTTAGTTTCAGTCTTAGCTGATTGGTCCAACAACTATGATTCCTACGACCTATGCAGCCTGGTGAGTGTTAGTGAGGTAATGGTCATTGGGATAGAATAGAGAAAGGATCTGTCATGTGTATGATGGTAGTTCTCTAGTACCCCGATATCTATATATATAAGAATTAAAATATATATATATTTATGTATATAGGTATATATATATATACTCTGTTACCGGGTTCTTCTCTTTTGCCCCCGTACCCGTGTGGGTATGGTTTTGGCCGTGGTTCTTTGTTGGTTCTTTTTTGGGTTCTCCTAGGGTCCTTATTGGGCACCTTGGGAAGGACCCTTGGTGAACTTGGGTCGAACCCAACTGAACCAAGGGGGACCCAAGGGTTCCCCCAAAGAAAAAAAAGAAGTAATTTTTTAAAACATTTTTTATGTAAGTTAACAAGAAACACGTAGGTAATTGGTGTAGTAACATGAAATGCCAGCTTTTTGCAGACATTGGGTATGGTTTGCTATTAAATCTATATATGCATATGTATGTATTTATGGATGTATTTAGCATTTATGTATGTATGTGTATGTATCTACATGTATATATGTATATGCATGTATATATGAATATATATATGTTATATGTGTATGTATATATAAATACATGGTACTTGCATACATAAATAGGTAGGTAATTGGTGCAGTAACAGGAAATGCTAGCTTTTTGGAGACATTAGGTATGGTTTACTGTTAACTCTATATGCATATGTATTTATATATATATTTATGTATGTATATGTGTATGTATAAATGTATATGTATGTATATATGTTATATGTGTATGTATATATACATACATGATACATACATACATATATTCCCGTACTCATACCCAAAAAAAAAATTTGCCATATTTGTACTTCTACTCATATTTGTACCCGTACCCGAACTGGTAACTTAGTATATATTATTTATACGATATGGATTTAATATCAATTATACATATATATGTACATATATAATATAATATATCGATTATATAATATAATGATTATAAATAATATAATATAATGATTATATAAATTATATATAATATAATATAATATATCGATTATATAATATAATGATTATAATTAATGGCATATTTGCTATGCTTATGAAAGTAAAGTAATAAGTAATTTAAATCTGTTTGTAATTGCAGTTCGAAAAGTTATATCTCAAAATTTCTTTTATACTTTCATTTTTGATCATGTGCATTAAATGTTGTATGAAAAAGATTTTTTTTTACATCCTTATTTTTAAGCTAATGCTTTTACTTCTATGGTAAAAACCCAAGTAATTCTTTTGTAGTATGAGTGAATTTGTTACATATGGTATCAGAGCCACCGAGTTTAACACATGGACCTATGAGTTGATTGTGAAAGTTTTCTCAAACATTAATAGTTGCTAATGTTTGAAATTTTCTTGTGCCAGAATGGTAAGAACAAGGAAAACTACTAGGAAGTCGGTACCCAGAAACTTGCCTAGTTTAGTGGCTAAGGAGACGTCTCCAGAGGTCAAACTCCTAGAGGACGTCAACCACACAGGGGGTGCATGGCTTGTTGACTTCGAAACCCTAGCTAACGCACTCAAGCATATTAAGTTGGAGAAGAAACAATGGGATAAAGCAGCAATGAAGGCCATTGTACCCATCCCTATTGTCAAACTAGTCAAACCGTATGCTCATAGGGAAATGCCTTATGGTTGTGGTCATAATGCACCTAAGATAAGTAAGAAGGTTATGGAGGAGTACCTGTGTGTACATCCTCCCTCCAAGTTTGTATTAGTTGACTTGGAGGGTGAGGAAGAACCCAAGGAGATATCTCTATCTAATAGCGACATGTAGTCGTGAATGCTCAAAAGTTTTTGTACTAAATAAGGATGTTATATAAATCCACTGAATACTAAAATAAAGTTTTGAAATTTTGCAAAAATCTCTCTATCGGATTAAGAAAAATGTATGAATATTGTTGATTTTGTGGGAGTAAATGGTGACTCCCCAACATGCCCAGGAATAGTTGCTAGACGAGAAGAACTTCCACAAGAGAGAGAATGGCAAGAAAGCTTGCTCAACAATGCAAGATTGAATAATGGTTGAATATGCTTCAATGCACTTGCATGCAAATGTACATGAGATACCTTGCTTATAAAGGCAAGGTTGAGAGATAGGATTAGACAAGATCATGACAAGTGTCTTAATCCTATTACATGAGACAACTAACAAACTAACTACCTCAGAATCAAGCAATACTAGCTAGATAAGATAAGTTCTAGAAAAGCCAACAAAGACTTCTAGAAAGAATCTTATATCCTAAGTAAACTTAACATGTGAATATGTCCCCTAATTACCTAGTGAATGAATTAGCTAGGTACAATACATTAATTCGCACCAACACCCCCCCTTAAGTGCAACTTAGGGTGAAGATTATTATGCAAACTATGCAAAGATGAAGATGACTATGGGTCCTAGCTACTAAGCCATGTTAGGTACCCATTTACAAATGCAACTGAAAGTGCAATCAATCTCTCACAATTGGAGAAAAGGAGAAAACCCAGTGGGACAAAACTCCTCTCCAAAAGAGAGAAAACAAAACAAAACAAACATGATGTATGGAGGACTCAATGGTACCCCCCAAGGACTACATCCCTCATGTATATACAATCAATGACCCCCCCATAAGAGGGAAATAGAGAGATAAGATATCCCCCCCTACAATGAAGAAGCAACAATGCCGATGAAGAATGCCCGAAAACAAAAGCTGATCCAATGTCTGCAAGCAACACATCTCCCCTTAGGAAGAAACAAATCCATAAGTTGATGAAGAAGCCACTCCATGTCCAATTGAAAGGAGGAAGAATGAACGCTCAACATGAATGCCTTTGAAAACTGAGTAGGAATGTCCAAGCTTGAATAAGTCACAACATAATCATGGTCAATCTCAACCAAGAAACATGACAAATCAAGTGAAGGAGGCGACTCATGAATGTCAATCTCCAAAGAAAAAGTAGATGGTAGAACAGTTGTGTTGAAACTGTCATCAAAGAGGAGAGCAACCCCCTCAAGTGTGTCCTCCAAATCTGCAATATGAGACTCCACAAACAAGTTAGAGATACCTGTCAAATACTCATCCCACAAAGCAAGATCTGAAAAACTATGATCATCTTGTTGAATAGAAGCATTGATGTGAAGAAGCAGGAGGTGGAGGAGTAGGAAGCTCAACATTGGTCTCTAGAATACCAAGGTGTAGATGACCAAACTTCTCCTCATGGTTCACACTCAATGGAGTGTGTGATGCAGTCAAAGGAACATTATCACCTTTTGAAGCAAAATATGAAAAGGAATACACACGAGATGAATGATCAACCATCCTGATAGCAACAATATCCCTAGTCTCCAAGTCCCTTATGTACACCCTATCAGGAGTGAACTCAATTGTTTTACCTTGACCCCCATGAGTAATTTGATAAATAGAAAGGAGATTTGTGGACAAGAAAGGAACACAGAGTACATCATTGAAAGTCCCTTCTCCAATGTCAATAGAACCCTTCCCACTTACCTTCATATATGTATTGTTAGCCATCAATATATGAGGTGAATTACAAGTCTCAAAAGAAGAGAACATATCCATAGAAGATGCCATATGATGAGATGCTCCTGAATCAAGAAGCCATCTATTTGATTCAGGACTTGTAGAGGCCAAGAGTGCTTGTCCTTTCATTTTATGTAGCCTAGATGTAGATCCTGTGTTCTCTAATTGAGATGATGATGAGGGTGCTGCCGATTGAGATGCTGAAGAAGTAGAAGACACTAGCGAGGGCAGCTGAATGTTATTCTTTTGAAGAAGGTGTGTGAGTTCATGAATCTTCTTATTGTAACATCTATGCTCATCATGTCTTAGCCTTTTACAATATGCACATTTGAACTTTCTTCTTTTTAGATGATTCCTCTTTTGAAGAGGGTGTAGACTTGCGAGTTCTTTGTGAAGGTGAATCTTTACCTTGCTCATTAGACTTGGGTGCCTTATTCTGCTTGTTACCTTTGCCACTTGAAGCCTTTGTATCCTTTGCAAGAAGAGCATGAGATGAGGAAGACTTCAATGTGCCCATGTGTACCAACTTTGCTGTTCCTTTGTGAGTTGAGCTGCAAATTCATCAAGAGAAGGCATTTTGTATGCATTGCCAAGGGCATCCATTGTAGCATAGAATGTAGAAACAAACACTGAATAATCAGGACCAAGCTTAGCAAGAATAGAAAGTATCAACTGTTCATCCTTTTTAGTGACCCCACAATTAGATAACTGCAATCTTAGAGAATTGAGCTTAGAGAAGAAGTCTTGGATATTGTCAAAGTCTGACGGATTAAGACTCATTAGTTCATTCTCCAACTTAAATTTCCACATCTTATCTAGCTTATTAAAGAGACTTTCTAAAGGAGTCCAAACTTGATTAGGATGTGTGCAAGATGCAAAATGATATCTAAGATCTGGAGAAATGGACAAAAGCAAGAGTACCAAGAGCTTCATCTCTTTTATCAAGCCATTTCCTTCTTTCTGCAGCTCCATTGGGTTCTGTATCTTGGCCATATGTGATTCTTTGCAACTTCAATTTTAACAATAACATCCCCATTTGTGATTTCCACTCATGATAGTTATTGTTGGAAATATTGTCATTGATGTCAAAATGTGAAGGCAGATGGTTCGTATTGTCATTAGTATTGAGGATGTAATGTCCCATTTTAACTGAACAATAATACTTATCAGATGTTACATACAATGATGTTGAATAGTTTCTTAGAAAGGGAGAAAAGAATGCTACAGGCAATGCGATACTTGAAATTGGAGAACTTAAGTATATTTTATGTATCTGTTTAATGTTCGATCCTTTGATCAAAGATACAAGATATTGTTTATACAGCCAAGTTTGATATTTCGTTATTTCTTGAGGTGTATTGACCAATACGATGCTACAGATTGTCGACTCTCAGAAATATGAGAATGAAGACCAGATTGAAATTAAAGAGTGGAGATTAAGGCTACAGATCTAAATGATGTTGAAGAATTTTGTCTCATACTGTAGCTGCGAATTAATTAAAATCTGGTGGATGTTTCTTTCATTAAAACTCATTACATCAAAAAGATCGCTGCCTAGCCAGGCACGAGTTAATTAGATTTGTTAACAAAAGCACAAATTAAAGATTAATCATATTTGATGGAGCATATTTTAAAAGTGACTTGTTAAGGGAAAGACGCGATTAAAAGAAAAGACGTGGATCCAAATGAAGACGCAATTAGAAGAAAAGGACCTTAAAAAACGCAATTAAGAGAAAAGACGTGGTTCCAAATGAAGACGCGATTAAAAAAAAAAGGACCTTTTGAAGTATCATGACGTTCTTTGTAAAGGTGTTTTGACTTTCTGAAGTGTCATGAAGTATCATAACTTTTTGAATGGATGTGTTCTTTCATTGAAAAAAATATCAGCCTTTTCAAGAAGGTGCGATCTGTTCATTAAGAACAGAATTAATAAATCAGAAACAAACATTCAATAGGTGTTTTAAGGAGAGGTGTCAATTGAAAAAGCTATGAGAACAATCAGCATGATCTTTCATTAAATGTTGCAACCTTTGAGTAGCATATATATGTGGCATCAAAATCATTATTGAGAGTGTGGTTGTTTTAAGGATTTGCAGATCAGTCAAGTGTCCCATCTCTTTGTGTGGGCTTAGGGTGATATCATTTATCACATAGAGCAGATTGGAGAGCTGGGATTGTAAAGATCAGATTGAAGGCAGTCTTACATCCATCAAGTCAAGGTTTGATACTTTGCACTAGGGGTTGGTGCTCCTTGTAGGTAGGTGCCTACTAAATTTGTAAAGGTCTAGGTGTTCCTTGTAGGTTACATTCTACTAAATCATCTTTTTGTAAATCTGTAGGTTGGTGCCTACCTTGAAAAATATTATTTCAATAAAGTTGTGTCAACTTGGGGAAATTGGTTCATATCAAAAAGTTGATTGTAATAAGTTTGAAAAGATTAAAAAATAAAAGTTGTGTGTGATTTACTGATTCACACCCCCCCCCCTCTTAGTAAATCTTTGTGCTCTTCAGTTATATGGGGTTAGAAGTACAACTTTTGGCAAATCCATGATACAATTAGATATTACAAGAGAGGAACAACAATTTCCCTTCACAATACAAGAAATCAACCCCTTTGTCCCAATCAAATTTACACTCTTTTTGCAAATTTACAACAAAGTATCCCAAACTATCAAATCAGCTTCAAACTGAGATTATGAAAATTTGGAAACAAATCTGCAAAAAGTGCATGAATAGAACTGAAGTGCTCCTGAATACCTTCTTGATGCCGCAAATTTGGGGAAAAATAGAGTCCGGAGCAAAAAGTTATTAGCTTAGAGGCTGGAAAGCAATATTTGACTTCAACCTGGAAAAAGTGCCACAAAATTGCAAAATTTCTGGAAAAAAATGGCACCATTGCAAAATTGAGCTTGAGAGCTCTCCGTCGATATTTCGTTTCAAAAAATTTGCCTGCATATGCCAAAGTTATGAAAAAATGAAAAAAAGGCCTATAAAAAGGCACTTGGGGGCAAAACAGAATGCTAAATAGGTGCAAAAATCGGGCTCCTAGGGGCTAATATACAGTCATCCATGTGACCTTAGCCGCATACAATGCAAAATTAAAAACCCGTCAACCTTTTTGACTTTTAAAAACAAAATATATAAAAGCTTTGCTTAATATAAAATCTTGCGGTTCAAGACAGTCATACTGCCAATAGTAAATAAGCCAAAAATATTGTCAAATAAAATTTGCGAATCATGAATAAAGGAACTTGGCGATTGAACCAGCGTTTAGGTCGATGATAGAGAATATAGATGGTAGTAATTTAGTACAAAGGACAGCGACCAATGCCGGAAATGACACCGACGTACCAAGCACTTGCAAAAGACCACCGATCTGACAGGGTTGTGACGCTAAGGTGACCGACCAACGTAGACTAAGGACAACGATTTAATGCCTCTACTGTCCGATGGATATGTTGAGAAGATCCCCAATAAATTCGTCCAATGATGTCAGCCGATAGGTGCTTAAATGGCCGGCGATTTGGGGGCTTGACCGGCGAATGAAAAGCTCCTTGACAAGACGGTAAACCCTTATTTGAACACGACGGAGACCGGCTCGTACCCTGTGATCTTTAAGAAGCCCATCAAAGCATTAAAATCTGCGACTAGTGATGTGCAACTTGAGATGCCGATTCATTACCTTGGTGTGGAGCCGACCGAACATGTAATGAATACACCCTGACTTGACCGTCGATTGTTTGATGGGACAAGAACGATCAAAATCTTACACAGGGGTATGATTGGATGACGCTCGATGAAGGTACAACGTTGCAGGCCGAGTACAATTCTGCAGATTGAATATGCCGTTGACAGGGGATGGATGAGGCCGATATGACACATATGGGAATATTCCCATGTTTGATGCCAACCTTGAAAAATTTCCCCAAAAAATATGCCCGATACAAATACAAAATTTGCCCCAAATTTTAGAAAAACAAATCTGCAGAAAAATATTTAAAAAATATTTTTTTGCGAAAATAGAAAAATTGTACCGCCTGGGTGGGCCATACGGCCTGCTTGGGCAAATTTTTTTTGCCTCAAAAACAACTTTACTCAAAATAGACGGATTTATAGTCAAAATTCGTCTGCGTGGCCACCTGATCTCAACTGTGAGGTCCTTGAAACCCTAATCTGCACTTGGCAAAAAACTTCAAGCCAACATGAACCCCTCAAATCTGGGAAGGAATCTGCAACACATGGAGAGCTCTGATACCATGTGGGAGTAAATGGTGACTCCCCAACACCCCCAGGAATAGTTGCTAGACCAAAACAACTTCCACAATAGAGAATGGCAAGAAAGCTTGCTTCAACAATGCAAGATTGAATAATGGTTGAATATGCTTCAATGCACTTGAATGCAAATGTACATGAGATGCCTTGCTTATAAAGGCAAGGTTGAGAGATAGGATTAGACAAGATCATGACAAGTGTCTTAATCCTATTACATGAGACAACTAACAAACTAACTACCTAGGAATCAAGCAATACTAGCTAGATAAGATAAGTTCTAGAAAAGCCAACTAAGACTTCTAGAAAGATTCTTATATCCTAAGTAAACTTAACATGTGAATGTCACCTAATCACCTAGTGAATGAATTAGCTAGGTACAAGACATTAATTCACACCAACAGATTGTCTATAATGCAAATGCTAAACTAGAGGATCTAATTAAATGCATAAAATGAAACTTCAGGGGAAGTAGGAAAACAAAAATGGTGCGAACCAGAACTAACCTTGGAGGAAGTCAGGATATATCCCATCCTTCTAATAACCCTAATGCAAAATTGGACCAAATTTTAGCAATGTTAAATGAAACAAGGGATAGAATTGGCACCTTGGAGCAAGAGGTTATGGGCCAAAGTAGGCTTGAAAAGGAAGGCTATCATGAAGGAGAAGATGAGAACAGGCTTGCACGCACCACCTATAGTGGGCGTGGTGAAATCAACTCTGATTTGAGAGTTGATAATGAGAATAGAAATCAATAACTCTTGAGTTATCTAGGGACATGAAAAAGGTAACCCCACCAAAGTTCGATGGAAGGGTGAGCGGTGATGCAGCAGAGGCCTGACTCACTAAAATGTAGAAGTGCTTCGAAATAAGGAATTATTCCGAAGTTACTAAGGCAGTTTAGGAAGCCTACTAGTTGTTAGGATAAGCAATCTACTTGATGGATGAACAAGAATATGGAATTAGGGTTAAGTTCTTTGAGCTTAACGTGGGATTAATTCGTAATCATCTTTAGGAAAAGATGGTTACCACAATCGTTTTCAACCAAAAGCTTACTGATTTCTAGAATCTATGACAAGGTGACTTGTCAGTAGTGGAGTACTAGGAAAGGTTTACACGTCTCTTGAAATATGTGCCTTGGTATCAAAAAGATGAAAGGTTCAGGATAAGGAAATTTATCATGGGGCTGAATGCCCAAATTGGAGGAGAAGTAGATGTCCATGGTCCTACAATAATGAACCAAGTGTTTGAGAAAGCAATAAAGTAAGGACAAAAATTGAAATCTATATCTGCTTATCGCGAGAAGAACCGTAAAAAGTTCAATTGGTCACAATCATCCCAATCTTTCAAGAAGAGGAATGATAAGCACGAGTCTAAAAAGAAAAATGACAAGGGATTCTGTAATAATCAGAATGATTTCAAGAGCGAGAAGAAAAAGAACAATAACTCTATAGGAAGAATGGAGACAATTCGGGGAAGCCTTTTGAAAGGCGAGGATATATGGCAAAACCTTGGTCATTAGAGTATGCTAACTAGTCAAAATCTCAGGTAGAGCAATGCTTGTTTGAAGCCAAGGCTGATCTTCTGAGTTTTTCAACCAAAGTGAACCTGTCTGTAGCACCTTTAGGTTCCTACGATGTTGTCCTAGGAATAGACTGGTTGTGGAGGCATAGGGGAAAGGTAGATTGTTTTGCAAAAACAGTAGTGTCTGGATGACCTGGGGAGCAAAGTTTTCTTGCAACGCACTCCAAGAGAAGTTAAGGAAAATTTCTGCTGTGCAACTAGTAAGGGCCAAGCAAAAAGGGTGTCAACTCTTCGCGGTCAAAATGGAGAAGTTAGAAGATTTCAAGGAGTTTATCTTCCAAGATGACTTAATGTACTGTGAATCTCAAAAACTCCAAGGGATTGAAGATGGGGATCTTATGGATCAAGGAAAACCCGATATGGAGAATTACCCATTTCTTCGAGATTTTGAGGATGTGTTTCCAGATGAACTTCCTGGATTACCTCCTAAGAGGGCTTTTGATTTCTCCATAGATATAATTCTAGGTTAAAAACCAATCTCCAAAGCTCCATATCGTATGACCACAACGGAGTTGATGGAATTGAAGGCTTAGTTGCAGGAATTGTTAACTAAAGGATTGATTAGACCCAGCGTTTCACCTTGGGGAGCACCAATGGTCTTTGTTAAAAAGAAGGATGATACCCTGCACTTATGTATAGACTATCGTATGCTTAACAAAGCAACAATAATGAACAAATATGCTTAACAAAGCAACGATAAAGAACAAATATCCTTTACCACATATTGATGATCTTTTCGATCAAATGCATGGGGCAGCAATATTTTCAAAGATCGATCTACGCTCTGGATATCATCAATTAAGGCTCAAGGATGAAGATATTCACAAAACAACCCTCAAAACAAGGTATGTGCACTACGAATTCACAGTCTTACCTTTTGGTTTGACAAATGCCCTTGCAACATTCATGAATTTGATGAACAGTGTATTCAGAGATTGCTTGGATAAGTTTGTTCTAGTGTTTCTAAATGATATTCTTATATATTCTAAGAACGAAGAGGAACATTTTCAACATCTGCAGTTCGTTCTTCAACATCTGAGAGAGCACAAGCTATATGGAAAGTTGTCAAAATGTACTTTCTTTCAAAAAGAAGTATAGTATTTGGGTCATGTAATTTCAGTTGAGGGAATTGTAGTAGACCCAATGAAGATCAAAGCCATTTTGGAGTGGTGCTCTGCTCTTTTCTTTTCTGGCTTCCCAGAATTGCATAAAAAATAATCAAATGAAGTAAAATGCTTTTGACTACATCAAAACCCACGTCCTCTTTTCATTGTTTTGTTGGCATTTAATTACTAACAGAATTCTTAATCTTGGCGCCACTTTTCTTAGTAAGTGGCATTGTAAAAATAACATCCATCACCACTTATTGTGGCTTGAACATTAAAGGTTTAAAAGCAAACAAAAAATAGTTATAAACTCGCCATGCTACAATTTAAAATGGCTAATAAAAGTCATTCAAAAGATAGTTGCAACTGCCACTTAGTGGCTTCCAAAGCAGTTTAAAAAGATGCGCCTCTTAATGGCCTTAACTATGGCACCATCTATGGCTTAAATGCCATTCAAATTGCCTTCATTTAAGCCTTTATCCATGCGTTCAATGGAGGCTATTATGCCTCTCGAAGTGCAATTACAAATAGATTTAAATTACTAGTAATTACTTTCATAAGCATGACAAATATGCCATTAATTATAATCATTATATTATATATAATATATTTATTAAATATATATTTTTTTACCAAATACTCTCTCTATATATAATCGATATTAAATCCATATTGTATATATATGTGTGTGTGTGTGTGTATATATATATATATATATATATATACCTATATATATACCTATATACCTATATGCGGTATACCTATATATATGGTATACCTATATACATACATATGTATCTTTTAATATATATATATAGATAAACCATTTAACACATTTTTATAATAACTGACCTATCTTGTTTTATATACAAGATTAGTTAATTGACAAACATGAAAATTCATATCATAAATAACTATATTTGTAATGTTCCACCCCAATCTGCTGTTTTTTGCTTTGTTTTTCCTGTGTTACCTCTTTTTTGTTTTTTTGCTTGAAAGGAGATCTATACAAAGCAAATAACTAAACTAACTTATTTATAAGAGATATTTCATATAGAACAACCCAGATCAATTTTTAGCATTTGAAACACAATGGAAGCATACCCATTTGCTGTTATGAAAGTTGCAGGTCTGATATTACAAAAAACAAGAAGCTAAGCATACAAAACCACCCACAATTCACCAAACCCTAGCTTCTCCCTTGTAGAATTGATGTGCAACAATATCCGAACCCTAGTTGCCTCCAATGGTGGTGAGAGCAAGCCCAAACCCTAGGCGTTTAGTCTAGGAAGTCTCACGCCCCCTTTTGTGAATGGTACAACCCTTTCTAGAATGGTACGACCAGCTTGGGGTCTCCGAAATGTCTTCTTCTTTCACAAATAACCTGCAATATTTCCTTTATCCCGCTGACTATCTTCTCCTCATAAACCCTCAACAATTTACTCTTACAATGGCTGCAAATTGTCAAAATCAATTACCAACATAACCCCCTGAATGGAGTTATCAGTATTCAACCTTGGGATGTCTTTCAATCTTGTAGTTGAAGATCCTTGTGAGGGATTTCATCCTTACAAAGCCAAGACCTCAATCCAACTAGAAAAATCGTGTATATTTTCTCAAGCATGAATACTAAATGACCTCACAAAAGTGCTTTTATACTCAATTTCCATGCCCAACTTCGCCTTTTACTTTATTTTATTTTATTTACTTTTATCCTCCTATGACTCCCTTAAGTTGGGCGACCAACTTTATGATACTAAAATGTAATTAAAAAAACCCCTTATAACTCCTCAATCATAAAGTCACTTAAATAAAATAAATAATGCTAAAGTTAAATCTTTTAATTTAACTTTAATATTTAAGTTATTTAAACTTAAAGCTCTCGAGTGTGCTAACTGCTAAGATAAAACCAAGGTAAGTATTCACTAACATTCCCAACATAGAAAATGCTCCCAACTAACCAGGTCGTTGATCAACCCGTGACTTACTAAAAATAGTTTGGACAAAGTGTCCAAAGAATGCATTGGAAGGCATCATTGTGAAACTCTTGATATTCATTGAGTTGGGAAACACCAATAAAACACAAACGGTTGACTGACAAGCCACAAACTCCCTCAAAAGGGTCCCCTAACCACACAGTAGTCTATGGGGACCAAGGTGATAGACTAACCACAACTCCCATTGATTGCCTAGGAAGGGGACATTGCATTCCGCCCTAGCCCCAAAATTGCTTGTTCTCAAGCAATTTCAACTTTGGATGCAACAATATCTGCTCACTTTCCCATTTGCATCCTCCACTGGAAAATCCTTCCACTTCACTAGATATTCCCTGATGACCCTGTTCCTCAATGTGCGCTCTCTGGAGTCAATAATGGCCTCATAAATGAGAATCAACTTCCCCTCTTCATCAAGGGGTGGCAATGCAATAGAAGGAACTACATTATGTCCCAATGCCTTCTTAAGGCTAGACACGTGGAACACATTATGCACCCTACTCTCTGTTGGTAGCTCTAACTCATAAGCCACCTCTCTAATCCTCTTGGAGATCCTGGAAGGTCCATAATACCGTGGCTTCAGTTTCTTTGCACCACTCTTCTTGAGAGTGGATTGTCTATAGGGCTGCAACATCAAATAAACCATGCCACGCACCTCAGAAGAACGCTCAATCCTATGCTGATCTACATACTACTTCTGCTGATTCTGTGTGTTCTAAATTTCTCCTTCAAAGACTTCATTACATCTTGACTCTCCTGTAGTAAATCTTTTTCCCTAGGAACTCTACTATTCCCAAATAACAAATCCAGGAAGTTATGAGCCTGATATCCATAAAGAGCCATAAACGATGACATTGCATAGACATATGGTAAGTAGTGTTGTAGCAATACTTGCTCAAGTGTAACCACTTAACCCATGCCTTCTATTGCCCTGCTATGTAATTCTTGAGGTATCCCTGCTCACTTGTTAACAATCTCTGTTTGTGGATGGTAGCTAGTGCTTGGAGTGAGTTCAGTCCCACTCAATCTAAACAGTTCTTGCCAAAATGACTTAGGAACTTACTTTCTCTATCACTAACTATGCTCCTTGGCAACCCATGAAGCTTGAATACCTCCCTAAAGAACAAATCAACAACACGTGCTGCTGATTCCAGGATCCCAGATGAGCTTGTAGAATGCTCCACCATATGTTTTCTGCATCAACTAGATACATTTGAGCTTAGCAACTCTGTCAATCACTATCATAGTATGAAACAATTTACCCATTATATGAATTCCCGGATCCCACAGCCAAATTGGAAGTCCACCATTCCCAATACTTGTTGACTTCTGCTCTGCCACTTTGATATAGTCATTGCCATGCCAAGATTTGTGAAGCAACTCATTGTGATTGTTGTGGACTAGTGTACCCATTACACCAATCCTTGGATCCCAAATCATCAAACCATTACACCCACTGTAAATGAAGAGATAGATGTCTATGTTACCAATTGAAACCCCAATGTGCCAAGACTCTGATTCCTGTTTTTGTATGCAACCTCTAGTTGGAAACAAAGTAAGAGACGGTTTGGATTCATCTTTTGAAGATGGAAGCACATCATACCAGAGTGATCTATGTAATCTTTTATCCAACCCACCTTTATGTGTCATCAAAAACATGGTCAAATCGTATGTATGTGGGTTGAAAGAAAATTGATGAGCATACCTCACCATGCAATCAAGGTGAAATTCACTTGCTTGCGCCAATGGAATACCCAAATAGTCACTTGGATTCCAAACTTCACTGCTCCCATCATAGGAACTAGTAGGTGTCTCACAACTCAAATCAAGAAGGGCAAAATTTGCATTAGCTTTGTAGGTCTTCTCTGCAAACTTGGTGGAAAGGTCTCTATTTGAAAGCAAATGGAGGTAATTTGACTTCATTTCCTCTAAAGCATGTTTGATAGTCTACAGATTTGGTATAGTAGCTCCAACCATTACCCCTTTTTGCCTGCCTTCAAGTTGAGCCAACCATAGGGGGTATTCAACGAACTTGTGCGTGCTATCAAAGTGAGTTAAGGTTTGAACAACCTTATCTTCAATGACTTTCAGCTGTTCCTTTAATTCATGTGACTCACTTGGCCCATTATTACAATCGACTTCAACAAATGCATTTCATGATTTGCTTACAAGTGTAGGAGACATATCATCATGAATGCCATTTTTCCCACCAGATGATGCCCTGCAATCCTCATGAAAAAAAATGGAACAGCGTTATGATCTGTCACACCAACCTTAAAAGAATCCGCCTCCACATGACACGACTTACCAATAACAATCTCTACATCACTAATATAGAGACTTGGCCGCTTTCACTTGTGGATGCATGCACTTCATTGTTGGCTGGTACACTAGGTTTATGCTCAACGAACTTATTCATAACTATAACTTGAGCCCTCAATTGGCTCTCCAACAGAGGTGACTCATGATCTCCATGATGCAAACTATGTGCATAATCAGAAATTCCTGAATCATACCTCTCCTCAAAGTTTCAAACCCATGCAAATCTGAAAGCTCCTCATGCTTGACCATCATAAGAGGTTCTCCCCTCAAACCATGAGTACCACTATCATCCTTAGGTGTTATGGCTGCCATAGAAGACTGAGTTTCTATTGGGGATGATGAAGATTGAGCCAAGCTCAACTCCAAACAAAGCTCATCAACCTGAATCCTTGTTAATCTTAAGCTCATAGGTAAGCTTATCCGCTTCCTCTTCTTTCCCTTTTAGCGCATCAAAATAGATCTCATCAAGCATGAGAAGATGATCCCTATTGGAAAGTAGGTGTAGGTAATTTGATTTCATTTCCAGCAATGCTTCTCAGAGTGCTTGAAAATCTGTAAGGGAAAGTTCACCTTCAAAATTCTCTTGTGTCCTTGGAGCCCTCCAACAACAATTTGCCATCAACTTATGAGTATCATCAAAATGACTTATGGCTGCAATAATCATGTCTTCATTTCCCTTCAATTGTCCTGCCAAATGATGGGACCCCTGAGACCTATCATCTTCATACAAATTTCCTGATTTATAATCAGCACCATGCTTTCCAAAATCAGCTTCCCCTTTGTCTTCCATCATGCATAACTCTCGAGAAGTTAGATCAGCATCAAAAGGAAATTTATGCAACACCAAATCTCTATCCCGATTAGGTACTAACACACCCAAATCATCATAAGCATCATCACTCAGATAAGATGTTGAATCATTATCATTAGCTGATTGGAGAACATCATAAATATGCTATCAATATGCCCATCATAATTACTAGTGTGATCAGCCTCATAGGATAACTCTAATTGTGTATTATGGGCTGCTGTTTTGTCCATCCCATTGCACGCATTCTCATCATGAATAGATGCATTCACTTCCAAGGAGTCACCATAAGCATCACCCAAATCATCATAAGCATCATCACTCAGATAGGATGTTGAATCATTACCATTAACTGATTGGAGAACATCATCAAATATGCTATCAATAGGCCCATCATAAGCACTAGTGTGATCAGCCTCATAGGATAACTCTAATTGTGTATTACGGGCTGCTGTTTTGTCCATCCCATTGCACACATTCTCATCATGAATAGATGCATTCACTTCCAAGAAGTCATCCTGGGGTTTTGTCAAACTTTTGTCATCATTAACCACTTCAGATTCGAACCCATCTTCTTTCATTTGCTCTTCATCAAACCAAGGCTTTGGCTTACCCTCACATTGTTTGAAAACACTATGTACCAAGTTATAAGCTGCTGTGGAAGTAACCTAATTTTGTTTCAGAACAACTGATAACAAAGATATGATAGGTTGGAAAATAGCATCACTTTTGAAGCCATAATGATTCTCATGCAATCCTGAATAGATTTGTCATGATCCTCACTGATAGCAACTACAAAATGATGAAACATCTGTAGAATAAGATCATCACAATCATAATCTATCATGATAACACATGATCTTACCTTTGCCATTAATTCCAGAACCTTAACCCTCTTATCGAAAGAAGGACTTCTGATATCATCTAACCCATCAAAGCTTTCAATGGTCAATTGCAATATCACCTTCATTTTGTCTTCATTATAAGGAACTTCAGGGGTTGTAATCCTTATAATTTTACTAAGGCAATGAGTAACAACGAGTCTTACGTCCTTATCTTTGTGCCTCAGCAACTTGTGCTCACCCAATGAAGTCACTGCTGGAGTCATAGCTATTTGAATTAACTGGGAAGGTGATCCACCATATGCAAACAATTCTCTACTACCTCCAATGAGCTGAGGACATCTTTTGACGGAGACAAGTGATCAAGTTTATCTCCTGCAATTTTAAGTTTTTTTCCCAACTCTTTATCACTCACTGAAGCGATGATTTTCAACTAAAACTCAAAATTCTGAATTACCCAACAGGCTAGCAGGAATTTTACCTCTGATACCACTGTAATTTCCCACCCCAATCTGCTGTTTTTTACTTTGTTTCTTTCTGTGTTTGCTCTTTTTTGTTTTTTGTTTTGTTTGAAAGGAGATGCATAAAAAGCAAATAACTAAGCTAACTTATTTATAAGAGAGATTTTATAAACTAACAACAACACAAATCAATATTTAGCGTTTGAAACACAATGGAAGCATACCCATTTGCTGTTATGAAAGTTGCAGGTCTGATATTACAAAAAACAGCAAGCTGGAGCATACAAAACCACCCACAATTCGCCAAACCCTAGCTTCTCCCTTGTAGAATTGATGTGTAGAAATATCCAAACCCTAGTCGCCTCCAGTGGTGGTGAGAGCAAGCCCAAACCCTAGGCCTTCTTGACTGAAATAGGTTTCCATGTATGCTCTCCATGAGAGGTAGTTTATTTGATCCAATATATTTTTAGCAAAGGAATGTGCCATTTTATATGCAAATATCAATGTAAACTAAAAATAGTATCAAGAAATAATAAGATATCACCAAATAATTACAAAAGGGTTGGCTAGGTAGTATAAGGTACTAGGTGTCCTCAATGGAATGTTTAAGTCCATAGTAAGTGAAAGGCAAGTGTGATCATAAACAATCCCATAGTTATGGAGCCACTTATTGTGTTTATTTGAACTGATTGGCTGTGGAATTTATGATAGGGATAGAGATCTTGACTGAAATAGGTCTCCATATATGCTCTCCATGAAAGGTAGTTTGTTTGATCTAGTATAATTGTAGGATAGGAATGTGCCATTTCATATGCAAATATCAATGCACACTAAAAAATAGTAACAAGGTCTGCCCAGTTTTACTCACTCAAAAAGGAAGGCCCTTAAAAAGACCTTATAAAGATTTATCCTCCACCAAAGTTAACATTTTATAGAATAGTGTGATTACAACAGATTTTCCTTCCCCCCCATAATTGCTTATAATGATGAAGTATTACAACAGTTTTTGTCTTTTTGCAAATATTTGGTGAAAAAAGGAAACATACAATTTTTTAACAATATAAAGCTGATTTGAGAACAAATCTTGAGTTTGGAGTTGCTGCACAGTACTTTGAAAAATTTCTTCTGTGGGGGCGGCCTCTTTTCGCACCAGGTCCATACACTTGTTTAGAACAAGTCTAAATGCAGTAATGTCTAATCGATGTCTTTAAGTTTTAGAATAACAGGTCCACATGACAAACATGGAAGGGGTCAAACAGCCTAGGAGGATGGTTAGGTTGGTGAGTTGGGATCTTTGAAAATTTAAGGTAGTGGGGACTAAATTTAAGGTTGATGGCTGGTCTAGACTGAACATTTGGATCTCTTTTGGTCTAGTTAGCACCGTTAAAAGGGCCAGCAGACCCTAGAAGGAGTGGCCTATGCCCTAAATGGGGTCATCACCTTCTAACCAGGGGTGGTTGATACTCTAAAAAGGGTGGCTGATGCCCTAAAAGGGGCTGCTAAGGCAGTTGGGCTTGGTTTTTGGGGTTTGGCTGATCCTATTAAGATTTTGTCCAATTTTTTTTTTTCTGTAGCTGAACTAGTTGAATTAGAGAAAACCCTTAAATTGGAAATTTGCCCTGTAGTTTCTAAAAGCAGCATTAAAGAGAAGGAAGGGAAAAAAGAACAAGCCCTGAACTGCAATTTTTTTCAAGAACTCTCAGATTTTGGATTTTTTCATAAATCGCAATTCAAAGAAGATGCGCCTAATTGTTCTTCAACATACCCAGAACCAAATTTTTGCTAATGAAAAGCAGTTTTAACAGAAATTGGAAAAAAAGAGAGGAGAGGAGGAAACCAAGGTTTTGCAGGAAAATCAGAAAGAGAGATGTAGAAATCAATAAGGTACCTAAGGTACTCAGAACTAAACGAATAATCATGGACTCTTGTGCCATGCTAGAAATACAGTAACTCAACCTACTTAGAAAAAGGCCTAGGATTATATCAATGCAAAAAATCACTATTAACTCAAACCAAATGTTATAAAACTGTAGTCAAATAAACTTAAGGAAAGCAACATGATAACGTTACATCAGTAAGCTCCTTTCATAAGATCTTCTCATAGAGACAATTCGATAAAATGTTTCATGGATGTTGACTCTCATATTCTCATTCTCACCTTCTTATACTTCTGAATTCTAAAACGAAGAAATTCTTATTTGTAGAAATCTAAAGTAACCCTCAAAATAATACTATATGCCATATTACATCACCCTATATTGTCATTGGCAGGATTAAAGGTTAACTCTGATTGGTTGGGTTGCATAGCAGCTTACTTTTTTTAATTTCCTAATTACTAAAAATAAAAAATAACTAATAGTACTAACTTAAGATAACCCAACTACCTAAGTAAGCTTAAGTGATATAGCGGGTAAATGACTACACTGACATCCTAATCTGCTTGGCTTTGAAGTGAATGTGAACTAAAATTTGGGAGGCAACAACCATAAAAATGTAGTGTATTAAATCAATAAATAAAAGCATCTTGGACAACAAGCAATATAAAATATGTATAGCACAATACTATAACATAGTTGAGATCAGCAAGAACATAATCATAAATATGACAAGATAACTTGAAATGGTATTGTCATCATTATGAACATACTGTAATGTGCAGTGTTTTTAGATACCCGTGCAAAGAAAGACATGGAGAATGAGAGAAGGCTCTCTCAATATGTTGATTGGTGGAAACTGGAAAGGTGTGGTGATTTAGTGAGCCTTGGCGAGTAATCATGAATTTAATGAGTCACTCTTGCTAAATCTGCAGCCTTGATTCACAGACTTGAATTCTTGATTTTTGGTTGTCAGACCCAAGCAAATCTGACAATCAAAACAGGGAAACAGTTTCATAAAAAAGCATTTAAACTTTTTTTTTTTTTTAAGATTATAATTTTCCAAAAATTGCCAAGTTTTGGTCAAGATTTTTAGATGAGTCTGAATCTGACCCTCAAGACTATTGCTAGACCCACTAACATGCAACATCTGATATCAACTCTAAATTAAATTAAGTCTACTTACAGCAATTAAATCACTAATCATACCTGCAAGACATAATTCCATAATATCCGATTTGCTTATTTATTTACAGTACCGTAAGAAAATGTCTGATATGTTACCTATACAAATCATATTTAAGAGTGGAATAAAAAAGAAAACAGTCAGATGACAGTAAGCATAATTCAGTGTTGTGATTTCATAAACTTTCTAGTCCAATTGAATTCATTATGTAAAGAGAGAGTTTGAGCCTCATTATATTTGCTTAAATCAATACCATGATATCTTTCAATGTTTATGTTTTGAATGGAGATTCTGGCTATGTTGTTTTTTTGATTACAGCTAACTGGAAGAGTTGAAGAGAGAAGGAGATGGTCAGATGGGATTCATCAGTCGGTAGAGGCTAAGGAAGGCGTGGACATACATGTATGTCTGGATGTGATTTGTTCTTGAATTTATTTCCTTTCTGCTCATTAGGAAGCAAAAATGAATTATGGTCAACATGCAACTCATTTTCACTTTAAATTTGTCAGCCAGATACGTCGGTTGTTGCACAAATAACCTATCAATCATTGTTCAAGCTATATCCTAAGCTATCTGGCATGACTGGAACTGCTAAAACAGAAGTAGGCATTTGAACATGTCTCAAGATTCTAACAAATTCCTGTTAGCGTGTGTTTTCTTTTCTGATATTTGTTAAGACTTCCAATTTTCTTGTATTTGTTATTATTGATTAACCTTGGAGCCTGTCCTCCAGGAGAAGGAATTTTTAAAAATTTATCAGATGCCCGTTGTTGAAGTGCCCACAAACTTGACTAATATTCGCAAGGATTTACCTCTTCAAGTTTTTGCTGTATGTATTTGGCAAAGTTTGTACTTTAAAGTAATTATATATGATTGCTGTGTTTAAAAGTCTTCATCCATTTTAACTGATATAGCTTGTATTCTATGGATTTTTCTCAGACTGCATGTGGCAAATGGGAGAAAGTGAGAGAAGAAGTAGAATTCATGTACAGGCTGGGTCGTCCTGTTTTGGTTGGTACAACTAGGTGAATCTTGTCTTTCAACAGTAACGGCTTCTTGAACAGTTAATACTAGTTCATGGGGAATAGTTTTTGATACAGATTCAAGTGTTAAGTAAAAGTGACCTGGTATTCAGTTCATAAATATTATCATTATGAAAAATGATTAGCAGATGCATTGACAACTTTGAAATTTGTGAAAATTTAATAATGGCTTTAGAGATGGGTTTCTGTATCATATTAAAATCTCATTGTATTTTGGGGGTTGAAGGATGGGACCTGCACCAACCTTGCAAAATATTGAAGATATTTATGTTCTAATTTTTTTGGGATATAGTGACAATTTATTGAATTGCCTTCAAATACAGTATTCTTCTCACATGTTTATCTTTTTATGGCAATCATCTAAAACTACATCACCTGTACAGATCCATGGCCTTTGACACCTAAATTTTTTTACTTTTTTTATTTAATTTTTTCCTTCAAATGGTCATTCATGTTGTACAGTATTCTAAGTGTTGCCTAAGAATCTGTTTGGCACAGTTTTGGGTTTGTTCCCATTAACTTCAAATGGAGTTAGATTGTCAACTTCAAATGAAGTCAGATAACCACCATCTTTAGGAAGAGCATACATGTAGAATTTGCCTCCTATAGCCATAGTTTGAAAGTAATTTCATATTGAGATGTCATATCCATCATGAGATTTGTGGTGAACGGGATCCTAAAGAAAATTCCTACCATTTGTTCCTTGATTTATTCTGGTATACCACTAAATTTATATCAATCTCATAGCTGTTCCTTACAACCCTGCTTGTCCTTTCCTCAATGGATGTGCTTTCCTTGGCGTACCAATCAACGGATCGAAGTGGCTGCGAGTCGATTTGGTCTCTGAAATATGTGGGAAGTATGACTTACCCATTGTCATCTGATAAACCTTCCACATCCTCTGACAAGAAATCAACGATCTCTGGAAGAGTGAATTTGTTGTAATTGTGCTTGCACACTTTGAACTCGTCTTCACAGCTAAACCAATGGTCCTCCATGGAAGGTTTATGTGAAGAATGGTGGCCAAGGCGAGCTGCCAAGTGACCCCAAGGATCATAGGAACACCTTTCAATGAGAAACCTAAGATTAAGTTTCGTCATCTCATGGCTCATAGCCTTGGCGTCAGCTGCTGATCTGCACCTATATATACCCATTTGAAAAGGGAAGTTGGCAGCTGCCTTGCGTTTATTGTGCAGAATGGTGTGGACTTTGTGCAATTGTCGTAGAAATTCCATGAATACCACCTTATCCGATGGATAATGGGGTAACATGGATGGATGACTTGAGTAACTATATACGCGAATGTAGGTAAACGTGGGGAATTGGATGAACCAATCGAGCCAATCTACCATTTCCAATTTGGCTTATGGTGAAATGTGTACATGTAACTCGTGATCAAGGTCCCTCATTGTGTGCATTAGGAACTGGTCATTCACTCACTCGTTCTGACAGTGAAAATTCAGGTTGTGAGAAATGTTGATGAACCTTCTACACACCCAGAGTTCCTACAGTATTCAACCGTCTAAACTGGCCTTGGAAGGCTATCAGATATACAAGGTATGAACCCATATGGAATTCGTGGGCTTTGAAGAAACCAGTCATTTGGTTGTGGAGAATGTCACTGATCAAGGCAAGCCAATCATAGTGTTCTTTGCTGTTGACAAGTTGAGACATGATGTAATACATCCATGGCTAAAACTTGTTTGCTTCTGCTTGACCGGTGACACGGTTGAGTAGAGTGATCATAATTGCGTACTCATCTCTGAATTCTCCACGTCCCACATTCTTTGGCAAGCTGTTTCTTTTCATGTTAAGCCACCTTTCTGCCATTTTTCCTTTGCCGTGTTGAACGCCCTTTCACACTCCTCCATGGATATGACCAATTTGTTCGCACAAGGTGGAATAGCAAAACATCTCTCGATATCCTTTGGCTTGAGACTGCAAATTGTTCGCCCATTAGCTGACTGGATTTCTCGCGAGGTGGGGTTGTAATGCTTTACACAAGCGATTACAAATTCGATGCTCTGTGCTGAGATGGGAAATGAGGCTGCCTCAAGCAACCTAGATTGCTCAATATTTTGCATTGTGGTGTGATCTACGCCATTTAGCTTGTCCAAATCAACTTTTGGGTGTGCTCGATGCAAATCGGTGTCAGCCGTCTTCAGGAAATCATGAAGCAAGACCGATTTGGTCTTGAATTCAACTTGAGAGAATTGCATTCTAAAAATCTGGAAGAATGACTAGGCACACGACACTATTTGAACAACTTTTTCTGCAGAGGCTAAAAATAGCTTCGTCGAGGGGTAGTTTTTACAAATTTTTTTGAGACATGGGTTTTGTTGAGAATATCTTTTTGAACGAACCTAGAATGTCAGATTTTCAAAAAGATGTCTTTTTCTTGGTCATGCAACAACCCCTTAGAGGCAGAAGCAGCGCAACAATTTTTTCCCGAAAAATTCTAACACATGGGTTTTGTAGGCACCTTTGTGCTAAGCAAACCCGTTTTGTTAGTTTTTGAAAAAGGTGACTTTTTGCAAAAACCCTAAAAAATGGGGGCAGTGGGGCAATTTTTTTGAAAAATTCTGGCACGTGGGTTTTGTGGCCAATGTTGTGCTGGATGAACTCAAAAGGTTAGATTTGTGAAAAAATGGAGTTTGCCTGGACATGCAAGAAAACCTAAGACAAAAGTAGAAAAAATTGGGGGAAAATGCTGGAGATATGAACTGTTGCCTTTGAATGTTGATGCCTGGAGATATGATCTCAGCAAAAATGTCCCTCTATGCAACATGAACTTGGAAATATGAAGAACATTGAAAATGGCCTCCGTTTTGTTGGTGTGACAATTCGCACCTCTGGAGTGCATATTGGCAACGAACAACTATGCACAGTGCGTAATGAATGCTCTTCAAATTAGGAGGGGAAGCTCCCTCTTTTGCTAATATGCGTGAAAAAGTAAATTATTCTAAATCCTATCTTTTTGACTCAGCTGAAAGAGGCACAAGGTTAAGAAACCAAACACATTGCAGCTAAGGTTTTTCTCTGGTTTTGCAGATCTTAACTACAACTAACTTAATGCTTAAACTATCCTATTTCCTCAAGAGAAACAAAGCATGAGGATTTAGGAGCAAGGAATTGGTATACGATAAACTTTAAGTTAGGACTTCCAAAGAGGTGGGACGCCTATCCGAGGCTTAGGCTGAAAGAAAGGTTATTGGAATCAACATCAAACGGTAAATTAGCTCTCAGGATTCCTAAGGAGGCGGGACACCTATCCGAAGTGTAGGCTGAAAGTAACTTACTGGAAACAACACTTAAACGGCAATCTCCACTTCGAAATTCCCAAGGAGGAGGGACTCCTATCTGAGGTGTAGATATGAAACAAAGATTATTAATCACAACATCATACGATAAACTTTATTTGTAAATTCCCAAGGAGGAGGGACTCCTATCCGAGGTGTAGATATGAAACAAGCTTATTAATCACAACAAGATTAAAATTGGGACAACAAATTGCATAATGAGACACGCACACAATGAACGATCAAACCAGCATTATATTTAACTAAGTGAACAGATACAAAATAACAATATTGCACGACAAGGTGGCTCAACAATTTATTATCACAACAAAAGTTCTAATTACAATGTGAACAAATACTGAATAGCAATATTGCACGGCAAGGTGGCGCAAGAATTTGCTATTATGAGCAAAAGTTAATTACAAATGAGCAAGGGTGCTCTTATTTATAGAACTTCAAGGAGTGGGGAACCCTAAAATCTCCTTGAGTTTACACTCAGTCTTGCAAGCATGCAAGAGTTTATTCTCTTAGACTAACTGTAAGCAACTAATCAGTTAACTGGAAAACTACCATCAGTTGACTGAACTAAACTAAACTAAAATGGATGTGTGCAACATGCAAGTCCTTATTGAAATGAAAATCAACTGATAACTAACATCAGTTAACTGGATCCTAATTGAAGGTCCGATCTCCTCCAAAAGATATCCCGAAGATGAGATAAGCGTGCATGAAATCAGCAATCAGAACTCAAGAATGACGTTGAGTTGACTATTGCTTATGATTCTATCATCGGGAATAACTGGAGATCCATCTATCTGTCTACTCCAAGCTGTCATGGGCTATCACCTCCTCCATGAATTCGTTAACTGTCTCATCTTCTGGTACTCTGACACTGTCCACAATGACAAATTGTTTGCTCAACTCCTCTCCATCCTTGATCATCTTCTGGCACTCTTTGACTTCTTCAACTAACTTGTCAAAGCTTGTTGACATCATCGAGAAGTGATTCAACTTGGCCGCCATAGGATCACCATCAAGACCGTGATGCACCAAATTCTGGAACTCAGTTTGCATAGCCTCGAGATCAACGTATGTACCATCTTCATGAAGATAATGGCATGGGATCTGAGTGACGAATCCGCTTACAAGTTTGAGTGCACTGGCGACATCTTCTTTGATTGCATCCAGCTTTGTAGAGATTCTTTCATATGTTTCCACCCTAAAGAGGTGTTGTTCGCTCCAAGCGAAAAGCTTCCTTTTATCCTCATCTGCTACAACGGCATTGTATGCAATTGCCAATTGAGAAATAAGAATCAAGTCCTTCGGTTTGCTCTCTGCCATAGTCAATTCAAGCCGCTGGATTCCTTGACGAAGATCATGTGCAATGTACCTCAACTGATACAACTCTGTGAGAAGGTATCTGCCTGCAATAATGAAATCCTCAATCCAATTATCCAAGAGCTTGCCACGATTGACTAACCAACCCATTTTTTGTTGATCTGCAGGTGTCTCTCGAAGCTGTGGGAGAATGGCTGCAACATTCAAGGTTCCATGAAGATCCGAAATGTACTACCGTAGCTACTTATTCTTAGCCTTGAGGGCTGCCTTATCTTCTCCGTCCTTCATGATTTGCTCTTCAAGATTACATGCAGCAACCTCAAAGAGGCTCATGTCCACATGTCGAGTGCTCCTGCCAAGATTAGCTTTGACGAAGGTGAAATCACCAACTTCAACTTCATCCAGACTCTTGCCCTCTGGTGGTGTAGCAACTTCAACAATGATCTCTGCTTCAGGAGTTTTCTCTATGTGCACCTGCTTTTTGGTCTTCTTGTTTGACTTATCTTGATAGGGATTGCCAAACTCAGATAGATCAAGCTGATATGAAGGCTTTCGCCTTCTTCTTCGCAAAGTCCTCTCAAGCCAACACGAGTGATCAATGTCAACTTCTTGAGGAGAAACTGTTGCTGCTGTGTCAACCTCTGGTGGATCAACTGGTACTGAAGTTTCACGAACCGACAATTCTGACTCTGAGTCAATATCAATGGGAGGTGACTGTGGAGAAAACGGTGAACCAAGAGATTAAGCCCCGACTTCAACTTGTATCACTGGCTCTACTGGAACTTCCGGTGCCTTCTCGATTTGCTTTCACTTACTAGTGCTCCTTCACTTCTTGTTTCCACTAACTTTGACATCTTTAGGTGGACGCATTATAACCTTAACTTGAGGTCTCGACCTTGATGTAGAAGGTAGTGAAGAAAACACCACTGGCGGCTTTGCAACTGAATTTGGTTTTCGCCTTCTCTTGCTGTCTAAGAAATACATGCTAGTCTTGATAACCCCTCTTGACAGCTCCACTGAAGTACTCTCTCTGGCGTACCAATCCGGTTGGCGAAGTGGCTGGCAACCAACTTGATCTTCGATGAATGTGCTAAGTAACATCTCTCTGTCATCATCTGACAAAACCTCAACGTCTTCTGATAAGAAATCAACAAGCTAAGGAAGAGTAAGCTTGCAGTAGTGACGTCGGCGCACTTCAGATTCATCTTCACAGTTGGCCCAAAAGTCCTCAAGTGCTGGCCTATGTGACTGACTTTGTTCCAACCGAGTTGCATAGTGACCTAGAGGATCATAGGAGCGCTTCTTAGTAAGATACTTGAGATGGAGTTTTGACAACCCGTTGCTCATCAACTTGCAATCAACAACTGTCTTACATTTGAAAATACCCAATCCAAAAGGATAGGTGAATGCTTGCTTGTGCCGATTGCGAAGAAAAGAGTGAACATCGTGGGCCTGTCTCAGGAACTCCATGAATAGGACTTTGTCTGTGTTGGGTGAAAATTATGTAATCAGCTTTTTTAACAGATTACGAAACTAGGACTTCAGCCACAACTATGTGAGATTCAATCTCTCCTCTCAGCAAGGGGAGGCGCCCTTCTTACAATTAGAAACCAGCTAGAGTATATACAAAATATTTACAGTATTTATGAAGTGGGGGGTGCGTGTCGCATTTATCATTCTCTCTTTTTTCAGAGAAGATGTGTATAATGCTTCACAACTGAAAACATTCTTAATTCAAAGTACAACCCCTGTTTCCTCTAACTCTGAAATCTGACAATTTTGTTTAACTTTCTGAAGGTTTTGAGTTTTTTGAATTTCTAGGGTTTTAGGCCTTAAATGCAATGGTACGATTTTTGCAAGGAATTGGAAATAAAATTCACTAAAAATCAAATAGCTCTGGAAATGAAATAATATCAATGCCAATATCCTTTATTCAACTTTTCTACTGATTACAATGATACCCAGATGCATGCAATAGATAAAATAATGAATTTGCAATATTTTATGAACCTGGAAATCGCTGCAACAGAAGTACAGTAATGTACGGCTGTGGTAAATGATGATCTTCTCCCTCTGGATGATAACGTCTGATGATGTCCAAATGGCCTGCGCCTGTACTGGAGATTGTGGGAAGTGAAGGAAAGAGGCGTTTCTCATATGATGAAGAAACACACCTTTCTCAGCAAGTAGACTGTATAGTACGGCCTGCTGCTGCACAAAATGAAGATAGTACTGCTCACTGGTGATTGGTGTCTAAACTCTGGCACTAGCAAATGTTCCTGATACCCTGGCGCCACCACAGGTGAAAGATGGAAACCAAGTGTTAGGTATTTTCTCCAGAGATCACAACTCGTCCTTTTCATGACAGTACGGCCAAGTACAGTTTGCTGATGTGAATAAATTAAAAGTACGGCCTTTCAAGAAGATCTAAATGCAAAGCTTATGGCGCCTAAATTGCTTGATAACTCTTGGAGGAAAGTATCTCTCTGAACCCCTGAGTAAGCTTTGAGATCTGTATTCCTGAGAGCTTGGAGATGGTACGCCTGCTGTACAAAAAGTACGGCTACAGCAGCAATCATTAAATTTGTACGGCCCTCTTCTAAACCTCCAAACAACGATAGAATAAACCTTCTGGAATGGATTGCCTTCTGAAAGAATAAACTCTCTGAAACCCTGATGAAGACCTCTGTGAAGTTCAATAAATTCTCTGAAGCTCTGTAACTTCTTCTGGATGAAGAAATCCCACGACTGGCAATAAATCAGATGTTATTTCACATCCTCTGAACTGCTTCGAAGGAGATGGCTCGTTCTCCGACGATTTCGAGATGAAACCCTAAAGTCTCAGTGCTCTGGCAATGACTTGATCAATTCCTAATTCAACAACTGTAATAATGGCTCATTTTTCAATGCAAAACCCTTTATCCTCACAAAAGGGCGAATTCCTTAATAATAGGGAATTATTAAAATATTGACTTTTAATTCTTTTATTATTTTCAATAGTTTCCTGTCAAATATTTTAATATTAATTTAAATGTCCCACTGGCCCCTTCCTGATGATGGGCGCACCCCTCAAGGCAGATAACTTAAGTTATAATTAAAAATTATAACTTTATAATATAATCATTAATTAATTAATATTTAATTAATATAATTAAATATTAATATACTCATCCGTTTACGGTTTTCTTGACGAACTCTGAAGTGAATCCGGAGAAGATGCTAAAAATAGCAATTATGAATGCCAATTGATCACAACTGAAAACATTCTTAATTCAAAGTACTAGAAACTTACCAAAAGCAGTACAACTGATTCCCTATCTTGGCTAAGCACAGCTTAGAGGTATCAAATAAGATTATAACAAAAGAAAAATGGAAACAAGTAAGGCTCATGAAGGCGCAAAGTCGTTTCGTAGTCTTTTCAACTGCAGATCTGTGAGAACAATATAGTTTGTCGCATTAGAAGCACAAAGTCTTCTTAGATGCAGCAATTCATTCAAACAACATGAGAGATTACAAGCTCAAAGTCTTGTAGATCTTTCAACCAAAACATTAAAACATAAACACAAATTCAAGTTAGAAATGTGACACAAAGTCCACAAGAATCACTTGAAGTCCTTCAGATTTCATAAACTAATCACCACCAATCTCAATCAAATTCAAGAGACAACCGATCCAACACAAAGTCTGGTATGCAATTTCTTCCTTTATTGATCAGATTTAGATTCACAAAAGATGAACACAAAGTTTCACAATTTGTTGCAAATTGAGCAGCACTTCGTTGCAAAAACTAAAGGATAAACTTTACAATAGAAATCCCTCATATTTATAAAAGAGAGGGAAGAGTAAATCTAGGAAAGTTAGGTGAGTTAATTTAGGAAAATCTCACCTAAATTTTGACTAAGTCAAAATGTAATTTGTCTTCAAGAAATTACATCTCAGAATTTGGTGCAATTACACTTTGAGAAAAGACATTTAAGATGTCAAAAACTATTTACAAGATGCATAAAGGGAAGCATCAAAATGTTCAACATTGGAGATCAAGAATCTTCATGGTTCCTTGCTTTGGGTGCGGAGTCTTCATACTTTTTCTTGGTCTCCTGTATGAACGCATCATCTGGGCCGACTGTGTAATCTACAAGGGTGTGAGTTCTTGTGATTGACCTTCTAGCAAATGAATGGATTTTCTTGCACCCGCGAAGATGCGTCTTGAGATTATCAAGTGTCAGCCGTAGATCGCAAATGATATGTATTGAGGCTTTGGGAAAAACTGTCATCCTCAACTTGCTGCATAACGGCTTTGTAGATTTGGGATAGTTCACTGGATCAGAAGATGTCACCTTTAGGATCACTTGATGAAATCTGGAGAGAAACTGCAAGGATGGTGAATCAATAGGCGTTAGCAGAAAAAGTAGCATTGGGAAGCGTGAAGCGAGAAACGATGTTGAGCAAGCGTGAAACGAGCAACTAGGCATGGAAAATGATGCGGGAGCGAAGAAATGGGGTCCGGAATGGAAATAGAGCAAGTTTGAAGAGACTAAGTTAAAAACTGCCAAAAGTGTAAAGGTGCTAAAATTTAGCACCATTGCAAAAAAAATGACTAAGTTTGGAAAAAGTGCAAAGGTGCTAAAATTCAGCACCATTGCACAAAAAATGACTAAGTCTGGAAAAAGTGCAAAGGTGCTACGATTTAGCACCATTGCACAAAAAAAATGACTAAGTTTGGAAAAAGTGCAAAGGTGCTACGATTCAACACCATTGCACAAAAAAAATGACTAAGTTTGGAAAAAGTGCAAAGGTGCTACGATTCAACACCATTGCACAAAAAAAATGACTAAGTCTGGAAAACAAGTGCAAAGGCGCTAAAAATCAGTGCCATTGCACTTTACAAAAATCACTTAAGTGCAGGGGTGCTGAATTTTAGCGCCCTTGCAGTTTTTACAGTTAGTCATTTTTTCAAAAAGGGTTGGAGCGCTGTTTTTTGAGACAACTGCACTTTTTCCAATTTCACAGAGTATTAATAGTGAGAGCTCGCGAAGATACTCATTTCAAAGGTCTTCGTGAGGTGAACGTAGGGGGATGCTCAAATTGACTGTTTGAAGCTTTGGAACGCACTTGGAGGTGGATTGAAAATCACCTCGTTTTGCGTGCTTGAACTTCACAAACCTAGGAAACAAACAAGTTTCGTAGGGGGGTTATCTGTGGAATGAGCGCTGCTAGATTCTGTGATAACAATTTGACGGGTATCTCGGTAGCATTAGAGGTTCTGCAGTGTAACGATACACTCGAATATATGTGAAAGTGGGAAACTGGATGAACCAATCCGCCCGACTCTCCATTGCTGATCTAACCTCCACCGATATTTTGATGTGCATCTCATTATCAAGGTCTCTGACTGTTTTCATTAGGAAGTGATCATTCACCTGTTTGAAATCTTGTTTAGCCTTTGAGAACTCCAATTGATAGAAGTATTCGTGTACGTGCTGAACGCCAAGGGTTCCACTGGTCTTCAAAGTTCTAAAATTGCCTTGAAAAGCAATTAAGTAGACAAGATAGGAAACCATGTGGAACTCGTGGATTTTAAGGAATCTTGTGATTTGTTGGTGAAGACACTCACTGATCAACGTAGCCCAGTCAAAGTGTTCTTTATTATCGATAATCCGGGAAATGACATTGAACATCAACGGTCGAAAACATGAGCCTCCTCTTGACCTGTAATCCGGTTGAGCAAAGTGATCAAGATAGCAATCTCGTCCTTGAACTCTCCACGCGCAACCTTCTGTAAGAGACCTGCTGTCTCTAACCTTCGATAACTAATGCAAGTGATGAGGGTTTGTAATTTTTTTGTGTTTTTGATATGATAATGCATAAATGACAAATGCATAAAATGCTGGAAATAAAGACTAATATGGAAAATGTAAAACAATTACAAATGCTGCAAGCATAAATCTTTATTCATTTATTCTTCAAAGATTTTATAGCCAAATGCATACCTGGAGACGATCTTTTGATGTTGCAAGATGATGAAACCCTTATTTTGAATCTCTTCTGTAAATCCGCTGAAGCACAAAGTTGACTCTTGGATGAAGCCAATCCACTGGCAACCCTTCGGAAGATCTTTCACAACCTCAGTTATGCCAATCAATGAGAGTTTTCGTTCCCACTGATCAAAAGTTCTAGAAACCCTAGGTTTCCATCCTCAAGAGCCGAGCTCTCCAAAAGCACAAATCCAATATGTAAAATGATCCAATGATAATTTTCATTTACCTTTGGTGACTTAAATACTTTCTCCAAGATGGGTCGATTTCCTTATGAAGCTTTACAATCATTTAAAATGATATTAAATGTGTCTCCTTTAACTTTATTAAATGCACTGATAAATGGGCCTCCAATATGAAAATCATTAATTGCACTTTTAGTCACTTAAATGAAGGGTCATGACCCCATTGAATATAAAATGACTTTAATAACTTTATAATAAGCCTTTATATTATTTTATTATCATTAAAATGACTTTAATGATAATAACTCCATGAATACCCGTTAACTTGCCAAACCAACTGAACTAGGAAATCGACATTGCAGCCACCACCCTCACAGGTGCCTTACAATAAATATCAGTATTGGTCTCCATAGACAAAGTGACTTACTATAAATAGTAAGTGTGTATAACTGAGCCCAGAAACATCAAACAAAGGACCAACCTGAACCAAGCTCTGCTCTGACGAAGAAGGCAACCCAACATCATTTCAAACAAGACTCTCTGAACAACTCCATTAGCTTACGAGGGTCAAATAATAGGCTAATCCCACGAACACTGATGCTCGCAAAAATGGGGACATTACAGTCCGCCCTCCTTGAAATTGCTTGTCCCCAAGCAATCTCTACTGCAAAGAAACACCACCCCTCGGAAGGCCCAAAAGAAGAACTACGAAATGTCCCATACATCTCTAACTGAGTCCTGAAGCACCAGCATAAACACAATTGCGCAAGCTATCCCTGGATCCCAAACCCAGAATGGAAGTATACCATGTCTGGCATCCTCAGACTTCCACTGCGCTCTACTGTCTCCAACTTCACGATGCTGAAAGTGGTGAAGCACCCCAATGGGACCCATCCAATACTCAGTGCCAAACTTGTCACCACCTGTATCCCAATACAATCTGAACTCACATCCATCTGTCATGTGGAGATAAAAACATCTAGTAGCATCTGCTACACCAATTCTCTCTCTGTCCTCTGCTAAACCCTCATGGATGTGATAACTAACCAAGCCATCATGCCTACTGACACCATAGTCACCCTGTAACCATATACCTGTATGAAAGCTCTATGACATAGAAGTAGCTAGCCTTGTCGTATACATATCAACATGATGGATAACTGACTGTTGTCCCTACAAGTAATCCCCCACAAATAATTGAGTTGGGTAATTGTAGCTGCTAATCCCATCTTCTGAAGATGGCAAACTCCTATCCCACAACGGATGGTATAAACCTTGAGCCATTCCACACCGACGCATCATCAATTCCTCTGTGTGTGGGCAAAAGGAGAAGTGATAAGCACTCCTCACTATGCAATCAAGATAAAATGCTTCCACCTCTTTCAATGGCTGACCATCATAGTCCTGGGGAAACAAATCAGATGCATGAGATGAAGTGACTGAATTGTCTCCAGGCGAGGGAAACAAATCAACGTGAGTACCAACCTCCATACTGGATGATGCCTAACATATCTCTTGTGATGACAATGGAGTAGCGACGTGATCTATCACACAACTCTGGGGAGAATCAATTGTCACATCACAAGAGTTCTCAAACACCTGCTTTGCATCACCTAACATGGGATGGACCTCAGGAGAACCTAGTGCAACAAGTGGTTCTCTGCTGCTCTCAACCAAAGCACTCATCCCATCTGAATTAACTGCACCAACATTTGTGATGGATGTAACCACATCCTTAACTTGCTCACAGCTATGAACTGTGGGTGTATGCTCCTCACCAACTGCTGCCATGAAAACCAGAACTATATCAGAAGGTGGTGAAGACTGTGCTAAACTCAATGCCATGGTAAGCTCCTCAACCCGTGACTGTGACTCTTGTAGGGCCAACTGACTGCTCTTCAACGAGTCCATAGTCACATTCAGCTCCTCCTCCTTTCCCATCAATGCATCATAACAAATGCAATCCCACTCGAGAAGAAAATCCTTGTCCGCAAGTAGCTGTAGGTAATTTTGTTTCATCATTCCAATTGCTTCTCTAAGAGCATGTAACTCTGCAAGGGAAAAACCGCTATCACCGTGCTCATCTGTCAAAGGAGTACCCCAACCAAAGGTAGCCAACATTTGACGAGCAACATCAAAATGCTCGATGGTTGTGGCAATCATACTGTCATTCACTTTTAGTTGCCCAACCAAATGATGAGGACTCTGTAGCTTATGACTCCCATACAAGTTTCTTGGTTCAAAATCTGCACTGTGATATGAGGCTGTATCAACGTCACTCACCTTCTGACAAGCAGCATCGTGTGTGCAATCAATTGTGCACACATCAATATTTAAGGCACTGCTGCTATGTACCTCAGAGGAAGGCTCCATTGGAAGGGTAGAAGCTGCTGTTTTGACAATATTTTCGCACCCTTTTGCTACCAAAGTGACTGCATGTCCATCCATGTTTTGATCCTGGGATTCATTGCCATTGAATGAATTTTCTGATTCGTTTCCTAAGGTCTGATATGTAAAATCAGACTCATAATGGCATGATTCTTCCTCATCAATTGCATCATTTGTACCCAAATCTTGAGTACCATCATGTGACAACTCTGTAGAAACATCATCCATCTGTGAAAACACTATTGTCTTAGGCTGATGCAAAGATTCCTTACTGCTGTCATGAAAATCAGGATGGTTATGGGACAAATTTTTCATGCTATCTTCATGTTCAACACTCACATCCTGCGTGTCAATACTCAAAGTGGCTCCCACAAGATTTTCTGCACTTGTCATGACATCAACACCATCATTACGCTCAAGCAAAGGACTGCTGTCATAGAAAACAGAATTGTTATCATGACTGATAACAACTTCTTGAGCGTTAATAATGTAAACATTCTCTTCAAAACTCACCTTCTTTTCCTGCACCTACTCCTCCTCAACCAAATAGGGCCTCAGCCTACCTTCACACTGTTTAAAAACATTGCATACCAAAATGTAAGCAGCTGGAGATGTCAATTTTTCTCACTTACGAACAGCTAGCAGTAATGAAATAATAGGCTGAGATACATTATCCATGTTATCAATGATGGAAGTCATAATAACTCCCATGTAGTCCTGGGTAGATCGATTATGTGCCGAACTGATGGACTCCAAGAAGAGTCAAAACAACTGCAACACAAGATCATGACGATCATAGTCAAGCATGGAAATGCATGATCTCACCCGTGCCATCAACTCCAATAACTTAACCTTTCTTCTAAATGTAGGACTACTAATGCCATCAATCCCAATCATACTATCAATAATCAGCGGATAAACCTCACCCATGATGGTCGTGTCATAAGTAACTCGAGGAGCTGTGATCCTTAAAAACTGACTGATGCATAGGGCAACTGTGACCCTAACCTCACTGTCACTGTGTCTCAAGTATCTATGCTCACTCAAAGCTTTCACTGCAGGAGCCATCGGTATCTGAAGCAATGCTGAAGGTGACTGTTCAACATATTTCTTCCAGCCTATTCAAAATACACAATGTATCATATCTGGATTGTGATGATTTGCTAAGTTTTTTACCCTGTTTATAGAGCATTCTAGCCAACCATTTACCATCACCCGTTTCCATTATTTCTCCACTGCTTGAACTCATTTTAAAACTGGACTGGAAAACAATGAAATTGAATATGAAAGAGTGCTGGTCACTCAAATGCACGATGTTTATTCACTATACAATCTTTTGTCCCCTTAAGCTGCTGCCATACAATCTTCATAGATTTTGATTACAAATTCTGAACCTTCATTTGATAGTGACTATATTGCAAGTTCAAAAATACATACACATAACTATTACTAGAACTTTATGTGCTCAATTTAATAATGATATGAAAGGATTATCACTCAAAAAGGTATAACAGTTTGCTGCACTACTGTTTACAAGGCTTTGGGATAGTTCCACAAGGAAAATAAATATCTATTTACTGATAATGAATTTCTCATCTTACATCATTTCAAATCATACATAGCTCAATAACTTCCAGTAATAAGCATAAAGCATGAACTTTCCAGTGAATCAATTTTGATAGCATATATCAACATTACATGAACACTGCATGAATAGCTAGCTATGAAGCATAGTTTCAGACTTCAGTGATATAATATTTATTCCAGAAATACAACAAAAATGAACACAATAGCATTGCCGACTGACTATAATGATATCGATCCATCTCCCTTATGCAATGGTTAGAACTGTGAATGATGGCAGCTGATAGGGACGGCTGCTGAAATGGTACTCAACTCAATTTCTGGCTAACGCCTATTCCTAAATAACACAACACCTGCCAGAAGTAAATAACTGCAGCTTGAAAAATCACGCCACCCTTTGAATAGACACAACTCCTCTAAAGAAGAAAGAACCGAACAAGCACACAGGAAACTCCCGACAATGTCAAAGAAGATAGCGATAGTTTCCCAGACTTATTTATCTCTGATTTTGTATCTAGCAACTTGTCTTCTTCTGCACGTCAGTAGGAATAAATGATATGGCTCCTTGTTTGTTGTCGGCTCTCTTCCATGATAATCGACCACCTTCACTATTCCCGTCTTTCGTCTTTTAAATACTTCCCTTCTTGAATTTAGATTTACCTGGCCTTCGTCCTTTAGCGGATTCTGATTTATCTCTTTTGGTGAAAGCAGCTCCCGTAAACTATGCTTTTCCCTCTATGATTTAATCGTTGGCTCCAAAATAAATTCAAATGTAACCTTTAGCTACCACGATTCTTAGAAATTGCGGTGGCTATCTTTTATTACATTTGATTTTCCCGTCCCAAGCTGCTCTCGACAGCTCCTAGTGAAAAAGCAATTCCTTAAACAAATATTCGAACTTGACACCAAATCGATTCTTTTGTTGTTTGATTTCTGTCTTTTCTTTTTGAATTTGTCTTATTTGCAAAAGACATCCTTCACAATAATAACTAATTTCTTCAATAAACTATTTGATATGTTTGTCCCCAATGTTTGTCTGTAGCAGCTTATTAAAATCCGTCCCTTCAAAATATGCGATCTCCTTTTGGCTTTAGCGTTTTCTCCAACTCGTATTTTCTAAGCACCTCCCAAATTCTGACGGCTTGTTTTTCCCAAAGAAACAATCTAATCAAATATTTTAATTGACCTCCTGGCACGATTTGCCTTGAAGTGAAGTTTGGCGTCCTCTACTCTGTCTCTTTTTGACGCCTTCTAACTTGTCTTATTTGAAGAAAATACCACGCCAGCATAAATCCGAGCAATTTGACTAATATTCTCAATCAAATGGGAGAAAATATAATTAAAATCTGTCTTTGCTTGATTTATGTCTTAAACCCTTTGTCTTTCAATTGATAATAAAAAACCCTTGAAGATGCTCTGAATATTAATTTTTTGGATTTGATTATCACTACAAAACCCCAGAATTTGAAGATAATAAACCGTTCGTCTTTCAATCGATAATAAAAAACCTTTAGTCTTTCAATCGATTATCACTGCCTTAAACCCTTCGTCTTTCAATCAATAATAAAAAACCCTTGAAGATGCTCTGAATATTAATTTTTTGGATTTGATTATCACTGCAAAACCCTAGAATTTGAAGATTTCTTTTTGCTCATAAAAATTTAATTTCCCACACAGGATGGTAGGAAACCACTCTAATACCACTATAAGAGACCTGCTGTCTCTAACCTCCGATAATTGATGCGAGTAATGAGGGTTTGTAATTTCTTGTGTTTTTGATATGATAATGCATAAATGACAAATGCATAAAATGCTGGAAATAAAGACTAATTTGGAAAATGTAAAACAATTATAA
This sequence comes from Sequoia sempervirens, assembly GCA_007258455.2. Classification (NCBI taxonomy): domain Eukaryota; kingdom Viridiplantae; phylum Streptophyta; class Pinopsida; order Cupressales; family Cupressaceae; genus Sequoia; species Sequoia sempervirens. The sequence goes on along the minus strand of VDFB02327928.1, from coordinate 19,574 downwards.
ATGCTGCAAGCATAAATCTTTATTCATTTATTCTTCAAAGATTTTACAGCCAAATGCATACCTGGAAACGATCTTCTGATCTTGCAAGATGATAAAACCCTTATTCTGAATCTCTTTTGTAAATCTGTTGAAGCACAAAATTGACTCCTGGATGAAGCCAATCCATGGGCAACCCTTCGGAAGATCTTTCACAACCTCAGTTATGCCAATCAATGAGAGTTTTCGCTCCCACTGATCAAAAATTCTGAAAACCCTAGGTTTCCATCCCGAAGAGCCGAGCTCTCCAAAAGCACAAATCCAATATGTAAAATGATCCAATGATAATTTTCATTTGCCTTTGGTGACTTAAATACTTTCTCCAAGATGGGTTGATTTCCTTATGAAGCTTTACAATCATTTAAAATGATATTAAATGTGTCTCCTTTAACTTTATTAAATGCACTGATAAATGGGCCTCCAATATTAAAATCATTAATTGCCCTTTTAGTCACTTAAATGAAGGGTCATGGCCCCATTGAATATAAAGTGACTTTAATAACTTTATAATAAGCCTTTATATTATTTTATTATCATTAAAATGACTTTAATGATAATAACTCCATGAATACCCGTTAACTGGCCAAACCAACTGAACTAGGAAATCGACACTGCATCCACCACCCTCACAGGTGCCTTACTATAAATATTAGTACTGGACTTCACAGACAAAGTGACTTACTATAAATAGTAAGTGTGTATAACTGAGCCCAAAAACATCAAACAAAGGCCTAACTTGAACCAAGCTTTGCTCTGACGAAGAAGGCAACCCAACATCATGCCGAACAAGACCCTCTGAACAACTCCATTAGCCTACGAGGGTCAAATAATATGCTAATCCCCTGAACTCTGATGCTTGCAAAAATGGGGAGATTACACCTTCTTTGGCATGTTGGTTTTCTATTCTTTTAGCCACCTTTGAGCAACCTTTCTCTGAGATCTTTCCTTGTCCTCCTCCCATATCTTGTCACAATCCTCCAGGACTATAGCAAAATTATCTAAGCGGGGTGGAATGGCAAAGCATTTCTCGACGTCTCTCGGCTTGAGGCTGCCAATGACTCCCATTAGTTGATCTAATTTGTCTTGTAGATGAGTCGTAATGTTTAATGCAAGCAATGATGAACTCAAGATCAAACACCATGATAGGAATAGATGTTGCTACCAGCAAACTTGAATGCTCAAGATTCTTGACTATCGTGCTGTCAATGCCTTCCAACGTGCTCAATTTGACCACTGGATAAACGTGACCCAAGTCTGTATCAAAGGTTTTCAAAAAGTCGTGAACTAAGACCGATTTGGCCTTGTATTCTATTGGGTTGAATTGCATTTTGGAAATCTGGATTTTTGACTGTAAAGTCAGATATGTTCAGAGAAACTTCATAAAAAGCTAAAAATTGCTCTGGATGTGGCTAAAAATACCCAGTTGAGGGAAATTTTTTAGGAATTTGTCTGAAACGTTGGTCTTGTAGAGAATTAAATTCTAAGCAAACCTAGATCGTTAGAAACTCGAAAAAATGAGTTTTACTAAGACATGCAAAAGCTTTTCAGTTGAGGACTGTAGAGACTGTAGGGGCATCGGGGGCAAATTTTCCCGAGAAAAACTGGCACATGGGTTTTGTAGAGAATGTAAGTCTAAGCAAACCCAGATGATTCGATTTTGGAAAAATTGAGTTTTTGGCCCACATGCAAAAGAATCTTCAGAAAAAAAAAAGCACAATACTTCAAAATGTGAAGTATTGGGACAATTTTCTCGAAAAGTTCAAAAACATGGGTTTTGCTGCTGACGTTGAAGCAAGTGAACCTAGATGATTAGATTCTGAAAAAGATGCCGTTTAGTTTGACATGCGAGAGAAAACCTAAGATAAGGATAGAAGAATTTGAGATAGAAAATAGAAGTTATTATTCTGCCTCTGAAAATGACGCCTATGCCTTGATTGAGATTTGATGAAGTCTGCATGCACTCAAAAAATGAAGTTTGAAAAATAAATCCTTTAAACAATTTGAGCCTGGCACTACGAAGAACACTAAAAAATATCACCCATAGCGGCTTCAGATCTTTGCTTGCATCGAGAAAATATGTGTTTGCTTCCACCTGTGATGAGAATAATGGACGCCCAAATTCCTTAATAAATAAAATTTATGAAGAAAGGTGTCACAAATGCATGCAATTTTCTAAATTTAGGCGCCACCTTATGATTGGACCTCAAACTTAGTTAACTGAATGAAAAATAAGCCCTAAATTGGGCGCCACCTCCATGCACTTCAGTTAACTTTGCATGCAAAAATAAATTCGCCATTTGCAAGCAAAAACCAAGTCCTGTTGAAGTCGATTTGAGAAGTGCAACTGAAGTTTAATATTATTTAAATTTAGTTAACTAACTCCTTCATTTTGGGGTGGCCCATGCACTTGATTTCAAAAAGTCAAACTTTGACTTTTAGACACTTTTACTCTAGACTTAGAATTTTTCTTGAAAATTTCAATTTGCAAACGTCACCGGAACCTATGTTTGATCACTGATTCTGATTGATTGATGCATCCAGTAGATTGGCTGACATTTTTATTGGAGAGCAGGATCAAAACTGATAGGAAACTCCTTAAAGATGCAAGCCCTTATTTCGACATCTGAGGCTTCAAAATTCAGGGTGCCCCTGGCCCCCAGGGGCGGTTTTCTGCTTCAAATTTAGTCAATTTTCATGCATTTTTGTCAATTTTCACTGCAGAGCTGGCTCAATTCTGAACATGATCTCTTGGAGAACACTTTTCCTAAAAACATCATCTGCTAGGTGAAAAACATGGGCGCCCCTGGCCTCTAGGGGCGCTTTTCCTCCTAGACTTGGCCATTTTCCAAACTGGCTGATAATCCACTTAATCTCCAGCTGCAGGTTGCAGACTTGTCCTTTGACCTAGTTGGGGTATTGTTGTGACCTAATTCACAAATCGCCCCATTGCAAATGGGGACCCTAGTAGTTTGCCTTTTGGGGTTTTGTCGTTGCGTCTCGGTTTCGTCTGGTCTTTGTTTGGGGGTTTATAGTTTGAGTTTTTGAATGGTCACCCGAGTCAATCGAAGAATTTGAGCCTGAATCATTGTGCAAACATTGCCACAGTACTTAGGAGGCTCGAGGGACGAAGATCGATTGTCGTTTCAGTCAATTCTGACATCTTCTACTTTTTGGGGATTGCCCCTCCGGACCCCCTATTTTTTAGGGACTTCATTTTTGGCACTTTAGGCCCAAGTTAGACTTCCTGTTTTTTAGGGGCTATTTTTGGACAGTTACTATTTTTGGAAAAGTTTCTATTTTTGGCGGGGTTCCTATATTTAGAAAGTGCCCGAATTTCGAAAATCCATTTAGAAGTTCCAAAAACCCAATGGAAATCACAGAAAATCAGTTTGAAAAAATTCATGAAATCCATGATGAAAGTTTGAAAATCAATGAAATCTGGAAAAAATCAGTCAAAAATCACAGAAAAATGTTGAAAAATCTGGAAAAAATCTGAGAAAAGATTGAAAATCATGGTAAATTCGCCTAAGTATGGAGGTAAGAATTCATGGAGGCATGGAAGAAAGGCTGAAAGTCTGACCAGCAAGCGGAATGGAGAACAAAATTTATGGCAAGGATATGATTCACCTTTGGAAGAATAGAAGTGGCATAAGTTCTTGCCAAGTCCGCCATGGAGATCAAGCAATGGCATAGACTCATGACAAGTCCGCCCTTGGAAGAAAGTTGAATGGCATGGCAATGAGACAAGTCCGCCTTGCCATGGCATGGAGAAGTGCCAGGTCCGCCCAGCAAAGCAACATGAAATGGCTTAAGTGGAGATGAAGTCCGCCCTGCAATGGCATGACATGAGACAAAATCCGCTCCAAAGAGGATGGCATGGTTGGAAGTAAAGTCCGCCCAACTCATGAGGAGATAGCATGAAATAAGGCAAAGTCTGCCTAGCACAACAAGACATGGCAAGAGGTTAAGTAAAGTCCGCCCATGACATTAAGTTAAGATGGCTCGACACTTAGACAAGTCCACCCTATGCCTTAGTATGATGGAAATGATGACTAGTAAGTCCGCTATATGAAAAGTGAACTAGCTTGAAGTAAAAATTGAATGGCAAGACTATAGGCTAAGTCCGCCTTTGGATAAAATGCATGGCTTGACAATGAGAGAAGTCCGCCATACTTAGAGAAGTTGTCATGTCCCAAAATTGTAACACATGAAAATGCAAATCAATAAATAAATCATAATCACAAAACACATTTTAGTGTGAAATATATATAACTAGATAAATAAATATCAAAAATGTAATGGCAATCTAAATATTATTATCAAGAATATTATAATTATAATACATTTATTATAATAAACGAGACAATTAATATTAGTACATTATAAATATCATAATAATAGAGATTTCACAAGAGAAAAATATTACAAAATAATATTAATAAAATATTATTATAATTATAGTCATAAATATTATAATACATATAAAACCACTAGTTTAAGAATAAATATTAAGAAATAATATTTATATATTGAAGATGTAATGCTGCGATTATTAGTGAAAAAAAAGGATTAATTATAAAAACAGCAGTTTGAAAAAATAAAATAAATAAATAAATAAAAGTGGTTTAAAAATAATAATGAAGGTTTAAATAAATGTTTGTGTCTTTTCATAAGGACATCACTCTTGAAAAGATGTATCCTTTAGCATAGATATAAAAAGACATTGAATGTAAGAATCAGAAATAAGGAAAGGAATCAATTAGAAATCTGCATAAAGCAGCAGATTGGAAATGAAATAAACTATGGGAGATTTATTTGATTAAGTGTTATCGTCAAGAATATATTTGGGGAAGTAAGTTTTATATATATATATAGTAAGTGATTATTGGAAGATTAAAATTAATTAGAAATAATTATATATTTATACACGATCATTGCAATAATGATGCTTGCAGCAATTATTGAGCCTTATAAGTAATTACGATCATAATATAAAAATGGATAGATTAATATTTATGATCAATCAAATGTAAGATTGAAGGAAGGCGACTAAGGAATTAAGAATCATGGGAAGACACAATAGTTCAGGTGATGTATTCACTTAGCAATAATATTTAGCATATTTTGAATATAAGAACTAGATATTGTTAATTTGATTATTGATATAATGACATCCTTTAATCTTATCATAATGAGAATTATCATAGGAATGATGAACTTAAAGAACCATTGGTAAATGAAAATATATTTGATTATAGGCATGAAATAAATCTTGGATGAATGCAAATATATCCGATTGTTTAAAGATTGTCTACTATGTGCTTGTAAACCTATTAGGATCGACGAAACATGGGTAAAGTTGGATTGCCTAAAAACCCCACTTTCAGCCCCTTAGGCCCTAGACAAGGGATTGGGCTTTGCAGCCCCTTAGGCTCTTAACAAGGGATTGGGCTTTGCAGCCCCTTAGGCCCTTGACTAGGGATTGGGTTATAGAAAGATGGGGGTCCCACCTAGGTCTCTGCCCCTTAGGCCCAAGATACGGGATTGGGCAAGAGAAGGTGGTAGGCCTTAGGCCACTTGGACTCTATGGTTCCTCTCCCCTAATAGGACGAGTGTCTTCTGAGGTGTTACCATGAGTGGAGTATGCAGGTACTAAGCCCCTAGGCAAGAAGGATTGTGATGGACAACCTCTTGAGTTTACATGAGGGCTTCAGGGCGGATCCACCTATGGCACTCCTCTTATGTCTTCATTAATTGATTTATGTTTATGAATATATTGTGGATATCTAGATATTATTGCTAACAAATATGTGTATGTGGAAATGTTTTTAAATTGGTGAATGCAGATTTCAATCTAGGATTATTTCATTAGAGAACACATTCCTTTTGGAAAGAAGAAACCCTAGACCTAATCAACAATCGAATTCTAGGGCAAACAAGCAAATACAAGAGCAAGGCTAGGTAAGGGACATTAAGTGGAAAAAATCAGAATTTTGCCTAAGTTTGGACATTGGAATATTAAATAATATGCTTGGCACCTTGAGAAATTCGCCATACTTAGAGAGATAAAGAAATTTTTTCCTAAGTCTAGCATTAATATGCTTAAATGCTAAAGAAATTCGCCTGAGACTTGGGAAGATGGAAAAAATTATGGCAAGATAAAATGGAAGAAAGAAAATTTGCCTAAGGCAAAGGCAAGAAAAAAATTTAAATGAAAATCAAAATTTCCTTGGATAAAATAAAGTGCCATAAAATAAAGGGGTTGAAAATGACACATAAAATAATTATTTTAATTTTTTATTTTTCAACACCCAAAGAGATAAAATTTGAATTTTTCTCTAAGACTCAAAATTGGAAAAAGACAAAAAGAGCTTCACTGAACTGGCGCCTAACTTAGAAACTTTCCTGGAGACTGTTGTTGAAGATAAAATTTGCCATTGGGAAGCTGAGTCCAAGCCAAGTTCGGACTTGATTTAATGGAAACAATTGAATTTTGCTAAATAGGTCGAACTTCTCATCTTTATAATTGAATTTGCTTCTCATTTTTCAATCATTCAATTTTTGAAAGAAAAGTTGTGAGAAGAAAGTTTGGCTAAGGCAAGAAAGTTGAGAAAGTTTGAAGCAAAGTGAAGGAAGCAAATTCATACCAGCCAGCATTGTGATCATGATCATTTCATTTTTTTTTCCAGAGAACAAGGCAGATTCATTTTCTTTACTTCATTTTGGCACGAGAAACTTCGTTAATTCTTTCATTTCCAGCATAATCTTTCACGAAGTTTGATTTGCCAATTAGCTGGAATATTTTCCAAGTGATTTAAATTTTAAATTTTAATATTCTCTTTGTACCTTTTGCAGATTTATTTTTCGAGAGAATAAAAATGAAGTTCGCAAGCAAAGGTGCACAACCGCAGTCAAAAATCAAATCCAAATGGGAGAACATTGTGGACATCGACCTCGGCCATGTTGACTTCGATGATTTCAAGAAAAGAATGTACGAAAATGATGGATATTTGCCTACACCCATTGCAAGAAGGATGATGTGCAACGGTATTGTTCATGCAGCTGGATTTCTGCTAGCAAAAGAATGCCCAGAGCTCATGGTGGAGTGTGCATTGCATTATAATGCACAGGAAAAACAGATAGAAGCACCTGATGGAAGAGTACTGGCATATTTGATCGAGCCAACCATACAAGAAACATTTGGAATTCCAGCTTACAACCGAATGTCTTATCGAACCAAAGATGATGCACTTAAACTTTACCAAGATCAGCAAGACCTTTGTGCATCAAATATAAACAAGTCCTGGTTGCTGAAGCCCAGACCTACTGCCAAAAAGATGCCGAAGAAGTTGGCCAGAACAGATTTTAAAGAAGAATATGGAGATATTGTCTTGTTGCTGAATAGAATGGTAGGCAATCCTCAGGGTGCGCCTTTTGAAACCTGGATGTATTATTTCATTGATGAAATAACTTCCGGGGTTAAAATGTTCAACTGGTCTAGAATGATCAGTGATAGCCTCCACGAGCAGTTGGTCAACCTGGAGAGAACCAAGACCTTCCATATGAGTTCTTATGTCGTATATCTGCTTGCAAGGACCTACAAAAATGCTGGCCTGATTTGCAAAGGTGTAGTTGGCAACGACGAAGGAGAGTTCAAGTCCTACGATTGCTATCCGCAGTTGTAGTTGAAGGAGAAGTCACACTTCAGACGAGCACATGACGCCTTTCTTATGTATATCACTCGACTTCTCCAAGGCGGAGCACATCAGAGACTCACCCGTGAGGCCAAAAGTCTGATTGGCAGATATGGATCCTGGTTCATCCAGTTTCCCAAATTTACTTACATCAGGATTCAAGGATTCACAGGACGCCCGTACAGATTGCCCATTTATCCTACCAACAAAATGGTTTTGTTGGAAGTTCTAAGGCAATTGGAGACATATCAAAATATCCAAAGGCCAAAGCAGAAAGCAGCTGTCACTTTTCCACTCTTCATCGGCAATATGGAAGAATCATGTTCATCGGCGCAAGCGGCAGAGAGTGCTCGATTAGAAATGCAAAGATACCCATTCATATCCTACAAGCCCAGAAGTGACTTTCATCCACTCCATCACATTGGAACTGTGGACGGAGAGAAATACAGACATAGAATAGACTTAGAAGATTTTTGGGCCAATGCAGCTGATGAATATGATGTGAGGAAAAGACTGTGGTCAAGATTGCCGCTGAATATGATAAGGACGACAGAACTCTTCCGAGTAGCTGATCAGCTGGATGATGATGGAGTATACGTGCAGCCGGGCTTCGATGAAAGGGAGCCACTTTCTCCTATTAGATGGCCTGAGCCTGAGCTAGGTGACCTGGCAACATTCATGCGGCTTGTATTCAAATATTCCCAATGGTGGATAGACTAGCAAGTACAAGTTTTGCGGCGAAGGAATGTACAGTTCACATATGAATTGATGGGTGATAGAGAGTCCTGTTCCTCAAATGCCGGTGTATCTCGTGGAGATGGACCAACGGATGCTGCCAACTTGAAAAAGAGGAAAGAGAATGATGACTTTGCAAAGCAAAACAAGAAGAAAACAGTAGATGAAGGACCCACTCAAAAGAAGCATAAATCCAGGCCCCTTCATTCGGCTACATCTAGAAATATAGATGAAATATTAATCATGGAAGAAGAGTCTTGGGAGCAAGTCAAAATTCCTTCGCCAGTTGGAGATATGTAGCCAATGACATTGGAAGATGATGACCATCCTTCTCCTACAGGCACAAAGATTCTAGAATTAGACAATGACATAGACATCATGAATGGAAAATTTGAAGAAGGAATGATTTCCGCTCTCAAGGGAATCTAGGAAGACCCATCCGTGGAAGAGATTCAGGATATGCCAGAAGTTCAGGATATGCAGGACGTCCAAGGTCAGCAGGAAGATGGAATTGAACAGTCAACCATCCCGGATTGGTTGAAGGAGAGACTAAAGATAAAGGCGCTAGTAGAAGTACCAAAAGAGGATGATACCACTGACTTCTTGGCTAGGCTAGAGCAAATTGCCACAAGAAAGCCAGCCAAGAAATTTTCTGCCATACAAAGAGATGAGGCTGGTAACCGCACAGTGCAAATTGCAGTGCCTACAGTTGATAAATTCCAAGATGAGATTGCCTCGAACGAATATGCCATCACAACTATTGATATGGGTCCGACAACAAAAGGACAAGAAGTTGAGGACCTAGATAATTCTGTTGCCACCATCAAATCTAGGCTAGAGAAAGAAGTGGTGAAGAAAAGAGAGTATAAAAGAGAGATTGAGCGTCTAAAAGAGTATATCCAATATTTAACCAGGCCGCTCAATCAAGGTGACCAATCAGCACCTCCACTTCCAAACTCTTCACAGGAACCGGTTAGAAATTTTGAAGAGGAGTTGACTACAGCCAGAGAAACTAAAGATTGGATGGCTGGAAAGAAAGAAGAGGCGATGGCATTCGCGGAGAAGCTGGCATGTGTGTATGAGCAAACTTCCTTTTTGCTATCATGAGTTACAGACTTAGCGGAAGCATGGGATGACCTCCAAGACATTCAGAGTAAGATTATCCCATGTCTTCGGGAGATAAAGGGCATTCCAAAGTAGAGGTTGATTGATGAAAAGATTATTGAAGCTGGAGTTGCATATGATTTCAGTGGCTGGTACTATGCACTGATCTCACGAGGAGAAGTCCTGGAAAGGGTAAAGCAAGATGGCACCAAAATTGAAGAGCAGGCAAAGGAGATTCAGAGTAAGATTTATCAAATGGTTGCATATATGCTTGACCGAGATATTGTCCGAAAGAAACATTTGCAGCCAGAAAATTTAAAAGAAAAAGTTCAAAGAATTTTCTCCACCACTTTCGGGGCAATCATGAAGGAAAATTTGACCAAGACATTTAGCTTCATGACCGTCAGAGATACTTTCTTGCTGCATGAATCAGAATGGACGACCACCTTCACAGGATGTGCAAAAAGTCTAGACTTGCTCGAATACAAAGTCAATGCGCTGCCGGACATTGCCATGGAAGAAGTTAGCCTGATCGTGTCCAGGTTCGCCAAACGTAATGCTTTGCGAATGGATAAGGATGCAACTCCCAGTGCCTGAAGTTCTCTGCAGTTAACTGAATGTTGTTTAGGCAACCCTAATTAGGGTTTAGTTATGTTTAATCTGGGCCGTTAATCTCATTTTGATCTTGGCCATTCATTGTAATTTGGGAACTCTATATAAACCCCCCCCTCCCCTCTCTCTCATTTTATCAGTAGATCAATAAGGAATAAGAGATTAGAGAATTCATCGAGGATTAGAGATTAGAATCATTAGAAGAGATTGTAGAGAATAAGAGAGAGTTTTATGAAATTGTTGCAAAAGACTATTTTGATAATAAAATTCTTAATGCATGAGATGCTTTGAATCCTTTCATTGTCAAATGGTTGCATGGTTGCATATTTCTCTTCCTCGTACAATAGATTTGAGTTAGAATTTCATTTGAATGTATGCTAAGGGAATGATAGATTGATAGCAAAGATTAGTGAAACTTAGCTCATACTTTCTTTGAGTGGATGCTTTTCATTCAATGCGTAAAGTTAGACTGAGCTTTATTGTGGATGCTTCAACGTTTACTTTGAATAATGTTGTCCTATTGATGGTATTGTTCGTAGTAAAGAAATTTTAAGCACAAATCCCAGAAGATTGCACTTGCTTTGTGTAGTTGTCGTTTAGCGTGGCGAAACAAAGTATTGTTTATTTAGTTTCATTCAATCCTTGTCGTCTCTTGATTTCATAGGAATAGCATAGGACTCCTAAACCCTTACTCTTTTTTCACTTTTTTATCTAAAGTCAGAAAATTCCAAAATGATATTGCACTCGCATCTTTGCTTTTCTGAGTAACTTACAAAAGTAAATCCCTATTGTGCCCCCGGCAAATCACATCGACCACAGAGCTTATCCACACTTAATTGAAACATTGGAATTGCCGTATGATCTTTCTTGCAGTCTTAGCATACGAGGTAGTTTTTCAAGAGGGGATAGAGCGTCTTTGACAATTTATTCTAGAATGTTTGTTGTGTCATAAAACACGCATCAACAGGTATGCAACAGAAAGCGAAAAGCATTACGTATAGGATGAGTATCTGAGATAACCCAAATAACTGTATTTGAAGGTCCAAAACCTTGGGCTCCCCTAGCCTCCAGGGGCGCTTTTGCTGTTTTCTGACATTTTGACCATGATTAAAACCTTATGTTTGACTCCTGATTCCGACAGTTCAGCAACTCAGATTGACCCACTGACGGATTCGTTGCGAAGCCTGATCAAGTCTAAGACAAACATCCTGGGCTAAGTTACCGATTCGTCAATATAAGCCTTCAGATACGATACGATATGATTCAGATTCGCGATTCGGATTCGGTACGCCCCAAATTCGGCCAGGATTCGAAAATGGCATTGTGGATACGTTTCAGATTCGTGGCTTCACTGCGGATTCTTCCAGGATACGGCGCGATGAATCCGAGCAGAATCCGCGACGTTTTTTCACGTCAAAACGCCCAGTCCGCATAAAAACGTGTTTTTTTTATGATTTTTTATTATTTTTTTGACCGGATGTTGACTTCTAAACATTTTAATATTCATTGCAACCCTAATTTCGACCTCCAAACACACTAAATAGGTAAAAACAATCTCATTTAACAATTTGTGAATGAAAAACGAGTTTTTTTGCCTCCATTGCTGAACTTGCTCTCTTGCTTGCACAAGCTCGAATAGACTTGAAGGCTGATCGTTGGTTGTTCAAGGTTGATTGTTGTGCTATTCCTAAGCACTTGCAAGTGTTTGCCAAGATTCAAGAAGATTGTAGAGCAAGATTTGTTCAAAAGAGGTAGGTTTCTTTGAAGTTTTTTTATTTTTTTCTTACATTTTTTTTAAGTTTAACAAATGAACTATTTTGTTTTGTTTTTATTGTTTTACTTTTGTTGATTGTTCTCATTCTTTTAAGTTTTTTAGTTTCAAATTTCAATACCAAAATTATTTCAATCTGTTGTGCCTTGGCCCTTAGGTATTACAATGGCATCTGTTTCTAATTCAGGCCAATCTCGTTTCAAAATAAATGCAACCTCTCCCCTTTGGAAATATGTAGAAATGGTTCAACAATGTCCAAGTGGTGGAGTATTTGTTTGGATTTGTGGTCATTGCAAAATTCAATACACGAGCTCATACAGTCGAGTGAAAGCCCACTTGTGTAGGATCCCTGATATTGGCATCAAACCTTGTCCGGGACCTCCAAAAGGTGATGGCAAAGGCCTTGTAGATGACATAGTGTTGAAATATATTGCTAAGCAAGAAAAAGCAGATCAAAAAGCTGTTAGTCTTAAGAAAAGCCATCCTTTGAGGAAAGGATCTCAATCCATGAAACCCCCTACACCACCTACTTATATTCCACCTACAGAAAGCCATCCATTTATGAACATCCCTCAAGAGCAAACCGTGCCCTCATCAAATAAAAGATCCAAGGGACCGTTGGAAGTTTCATTTTAGAATGAGGCAAGAGAGATTGCTGATCAAGACATAGCAAGATGTGTCTATGCCAATGGATTGGCATTCAACGTTGTTCGTTCACCATATTGGCAAAAAATGGTGAAATCTATTAATGAGGCTCCAAAGGGGTATAAGGGCCTGTTTTGAGAGTAGGCGCTGCACCTTATTGGAAAGAGGTGAAACATTAGATTTTGAAGCCCATAAGGGATTCATGGATTGAAACAAGGGTGACCATCGTTTCTGATGGATGGAAAGATGCAAAAAATCGCCCATTGATCAATGTTATTGCCGTGTCCCCTAAAGGGGCAATGTTTTGAGAGCAGTGGATTGTGAGGGAAGGTGAAAGATGGTCCATTTGACAGCACATCCTTTGCCAAGCCATTGAAGAAGTGGGCCATCAAAATGTTGTGCAAGTTGTAACCGACAATGCCAAAAATTGTAGGGCTGCTGGGTTATTGATTGAGGAGAAGTATCCACACATTTTTGGACACCTTGTGCTGTCCACTCCCTCAATCTAATGGTGCAAAAAATTGGATCCAAAATTGAGTGGATCAAACAGGTGTATGCTGAGGGCGAAGACATCCAGATGTTTGTCACCAACCACCATATGACACAAGGAATATTTAGACAATTCTCAAAATTGGAATTGTTGAAGGTAAGTTAATTCTCAATATTCTTAAATTTTTAGTTTTCTTTTAATTTTAAATTTTGATTTTGTAAATTTAAATTACATTTTTATTTTTATTTTGATTTCCAAACAGGTTGCAGAGACCCGTTTTGCCTCCAACACAATTGTGTTGAGACGACTTATAAAGGTTCATGAGGCACTTTGTGCCATGGTAATCAGCCCTAATTGGGCCATATGGAAGCAATCTAGCAGTGAAAGGGCAAATAGGATCAGGCAAAGGATACTAGATGATTGTTGGTGGGATCGTGTTGAGTACCTGGTCAGTTTCACTGAGCCTATACTGAGCATGATCCATTACACAGACATGGATAGACCTTGTTTGGGAGAAGTATATGATGGTATCGACTCAATGATTGAGAAGATGAAAACCATCATCAATGCAAAAGAGGAAGATCCTGATGAGAAGTTCTTCAAAGAGCTACAGGAAATCATGGTTGATAGATGGAACAAAATGACCACTCCATTGCATCTTCTTGCTTTTGCATTGAGTCCCAAATATTATAGTCCTGAGCTTCTTTTTGTTACATCAAGAGTTGCTCCATATAGGGATGTTGAAGTGGCTCAAGGGTACAAGGCAGCAATTCGGAGACTCTTCACTAATCGTGACCAACGTGATCGAGTGATGCTAAGTTCATGGCTTTTGCATGCTCCGGTAGTGTTGCTCAGAATCTTGATGCTCTTCGAGACAAGTACAGGGTAGATGGTCATAGTTGGTGGTACTTCCATGGGCAAGAATACATGCACATCCAACCAATTGCAATAAAAATCTTATCCCAAGTAAGTTTTATATTTTCTAATTTTAATTTTAATTTATAATTTTATATTAATTAATAATTTTGTTTAGTTAAATTTTGTAACTCTTAACTATTTAATTTGGTCTTGACTCTTAATAGGTTGCTAGTTCATCTTCTTTAGAGAGGAATTGGAGCACATACTCCTTCATCCACTCAATAAAACGCAATAGGCTACATTCAAAAAAGGCAGAGGACTTGGTGTATGTGCATTCAAACTTGCGCCTCCTTACACACAAGCAAAGTTCCTACAAAGAAGGAGACACAAGGAGGTGGGATATTGAGCCAGAGCAGCTTGACTTGGATGCTTCCACAAGTCACTTAGCTGCACTTGATATTGACGATGAGTATGAGCCTGGAGCAGCTACTGATCGTGAGAGTGGTAGTGTCAGTGCTACTGCTACTGCTAGTGGCAGTGCTTGTGCGAGTGCCACGAATGCTATTTGTGGTTCTATGCAAAATGTAGCATCTAATAATGCTAGTTTGTTTGATAATGATGACCCATATGATTCAGATTGATCAATGATCAATAATGGCTGATTGTAAACGTTTGACATTTTATGTTTGAACTTTAATTTATAATATTATATCATGACAATCGAGTAATCACTAATATTTTAATATTTGACTTAGTGACTATGAAAGTGGTGATGTATTTTTGCTATGTTATTAGACTATTAATATGGTGGTGTATTCTGAACTTAATTACTGCTGCAAATATGTATATATTTCTGATTTTTATATGTTTTTTGTATTGCCGTACCCAAGCCGTACTCAACCCCAAAATTTTTTTTTGGCCGAATCCCGTACCGGATTCTCGTACCTGTACCCGAATCCAAAAACGAATCGGTAACTTAGATCCTAGGTATCACTTGGTTAGAAACTTTCATTTGGTACCTCAGAAAGCTGGGCGCCCTTGGCTAGCAGGCGCGCTTTTTGCTCCAGTGTTAGTCAAATTTTCATCTCCCTCATTCTTCGTTCAATCTCCAGTTTCAGGTGCTAGACAGATCTTCCGGTCTTGTTGGTAGGCTCATTGTGAAGCTGATAGTATTCCGAAGAAGTCTTCTTGGAAGTGACAAATCTCGAAAGGTTGACCTAGGCCTCTAAAATCTAGGGCACCCTTGGCTAGTAGGGGCTCTTTTGGTTCCAGAGTTCGAAAAATTTCGATGATTTTCTCTTTGACAGAAATCCCCTCAGTGACGAAACATCATTTTGAACATTTCTCGCCTTAGAATCTTCATTGGAGTGTTTTAAGCTTAGATTTCAACACTTGGTATCTAGCCATTTGCCATTGATGACTTTAGAGGACCTAACTTTTCACCTGAAAAAGCAAAAACTACCCACCAGACTTAAACTAATTTTTTCTTGATTTCGACTTCACCACTGTAATTGTGAAGTGAAATAAGCCAATCAAAACAATTTTCAGTCAATTTTGACAAGTTTCAATTTTTAGGGTTTTTTGCCTAAAAATAGGGGTCCAAAAACCCTAATTTTCAAATTTTTCAAATTTTACTAGTATCTTCCAAACATCAAATTGACTAAAAGCCCATACTTGATTTGCCCAAAAACTGACTTTTGATGATATTTTTACAAGGTTTAGACTAATTTAAGCAAAATGCCTTAATGAAGCAAAAAATTTGGTTTGGGTACAACACGTTTGATCCTTCAATTGGCGTGGATGAAGAAAAATATGTGTTTGCTCTTCAACTTGCAAAGAATAATGAAGAAATGACTCCATGCTTGATAAATATCAATTTGGAGGCGGAAGCATCAGTTAGGGCGTTCAAAGCCTTGATTGAGGAGTCAACTTGTGTGATTAACTGTTAATTGGAAGTTTTCCCCAAATTTTGGGATGCCTAGGCATGAAGAAGCCTTCAAAAATTGTAACTCAAGTCAAACTGGACCCACTTTGACTTGAGGTGTCCAAGTTTCACCAGTGTTGAATATTTTTGAAGAATTTCATCTTTTTCTGTGATGAACTGCCTCTGTTTGATCCTGAATTCTGGATGCCTAATTGATCCTAAGACTTGGCTGACAGATTCACTATGGAGTTGGATCAACTTTGAAGAGATCATACTGGAAACTGCAACACCCTGAAAATGACTTCTGGTGGCTTGAATTCTTGGGCGCCGTTTTGAGATTAGGTGCTTCTGATTGCCAGACTTAGCCAATTTTCAGAGATTTTCAAATTCCTCCATTCTTGACCTTATGTGCTTTGATCTGCAGTCATCGGTGATTGACAATTCTCGTGAACATGTTGACATATTGAATGGAAAACCAACTCAATTCTAGAAAGGATGACTGGTATTGCAAACTCTGAAAGTTGATTAAGAGGGTTGAAAAGTTTGGGCGCCCTTGGCTGACAAGGGCGCTTTTGTTCTTTTGAGCTATAATTTTCACCTTGCAACTTTCGACGGAATGCTCCAGTTTGGTCTTCGTTGCCGGATGTTTGATTGCTCCATTGAACTTGCTGACGGTCTTGTCGCAGAGCCTGATTGTAGCTGAGGACTTCTTGGGAGTTGCAAAACCTGAAAGCTGCATTTGGTGCTCCAAAAAGTTGGGCGTCTTTTGCTAGAAGGGTGCATTTTCCTCTATACCTAGCCAATTTTTGGCGTTTTTCAACTTGCCTTGACTTTCAACATTTCCCACTTGATTTTCGCTTATGAGTGTTTGATAGGTCCAGTGAGCTGGTAGTTGGATTCATTGCGAAGTTGGAAGGTTTCTGAGCAGATGTCTTGGAGAAGATAGCTACTAAAAACCACATTTGACTGCTCAAAATGTTGGGTGCCCCTAGCTAGTAGGGGCGCTTTTGCCTTGATGTTCCATCAATTTTATCCTCCGTTTCACGTGCTCATTTGATCAACAGCCACTGCCGTTTGATATGTCCCGTGGACTGGAAAATAGATTCGTTGCAAAGTTGGGCTGAATTTGGAAAGATCATCTGGAGATAACCAATCCAAAAATTGACATTTGATTGCTTTCTTCTATGGGTGCCCCTAGGCTACAGGGACACTTTTTCCTTGATAGACTGCCATTTTTGATGACTCTGAACTTTCAACATCTTCCGCCTCTGCGTTCGTTTGGCGGTGTTTGATGAATTTGGTGAATTTGCTTGATGATTTGTCGGAAAGCTAGCAAAATACTGGTTTTGTAATTCTTAACAACTGTAGTTGGCCTCTTGAATTCGTGGGCGCCCCTGGCCTGCAGGGGCGCTTTTGGCTTCAATGTTATCAATTTTTTGTAGATTTTCACCTCTTCACGCTTTGCGTTCACCGTGTTGCTAACTGCATTGACTATGTTGTTGACGAGGTGACTATGTTCACTGTTGTGATTGCTTTCACCATTTTGCATGCACGAACATTTGAAAATTTGACTAAGGCATTGGCTGTAAAGGCATCTCCCTTGTGACAAGGCGTGCATCTTCTAGACTTAGTTTATTTTTTGCATTTTTCAACTTTTGAAATTCTCCTCCGTTGTTGAGCATCTTTCGCCATAGAATCATTTGTGCAGCGTCTGAAGCTTAGATCTTGATCCCTGGTACTGGCCATCTGCCATTGTTGACCTCGGAGGTCCTATCCTTTCTCTTGAAAAAGTGAAATAGACCCACTAGAGGAAAATTGACTTTTTTGTGATTCTGACTTGACCGATGTGATCGTGAAGTGAAATTGACCTATCAAAATCATTTTGAGTCATTTTTGATAAGGTCCTATTTTTTAGGGTTTTCCTAAAAATAGGGTCATGAAACCCTAATTTTCAAAATTTGCCAGTATCCTCCTGACAATAAACCCACAAAAATCCCATGCTTTATTTGATCTAAAATTGACTTTTGACAACAATTTTACAAGATTTAGACCATTTTTACCAAAATGCCTTATTGAAGCAAAATAATTATTTTGGGTACAACATGATGTTAGGTGTATTGTTATCCCATTTCTCACTTATTGAAACTCATAAGTATACTCAAATTTACTTTATGCAATGCTAGCTTCCGACCAAAATTATTGAAGATCTAGTTGTGAATATTCCCTAAGTATATTAGGAAGCATCCTCCTATATTGTTTATTATTCCTTTGATAAGGAAGATTGAGCTGATCGAAATCATACAATGGATTTTCGATAGACCTTTTGAGATTTAATTGTTTGGTGTTCTTTTCTTTGACTTTACAAACTTTGCTTGTTATCCATGTCTTTGGTTCAGATTAGTTCATGTTGGGAAATGAGTTGGAGGTTGTGTATTGTGCAGTTCTGATTTTGTATCTTGGTTGTTTTTATTTATTTTTTTATGGTTGTTCTCTTTCTCATGGTAGTTGTTTATTTTGAAATGTTTGTAATGCTCCCTTTTGGGGATACACCTGATTTTTGCCCAAAAGTAAGAACTCCAACAATACAATTTATTTAAACCATAATTAATTAACATCGAGTATTATGATCCTAGATAATCCCTGTTGAAAACACAATATCCCAAATACATTTGGATCCATTTCATAGCTTATTTCCAACAGCCAACTATATTAGGAATTCGGTGGGAAAGGATGATAGGACATTGGGAGCCTATCCTCCTCAATCAAGCCCAAGGGCATGGAATGAGCCTTCGAGTCATTCGGTCCCTTGGCCCCAGGTATTGGCACATCCATCTTGGGGTTGGTGTACTTGACGAGGGAACCAGTACTGCTGCATCTCCCTATCAAACATTTCACATTAGTTCAAAACATGGCGGCAATAACATAATTTCTACAATATATATATGGCTGTGCTTAGTTTATATTCTAAAATTATTCTTCAATTTGATTTTTGAATTCTTTCAATTGCTTATTGATGTCTTGGATGGTTGATGTCCTAGTGGTTGATATATGAATGATTGATATTTGAATGATTCAAGGCTAGAATGGTTGATGCTTGAATACTTGATGTTTAAATGAGGGATGTTTGTATGCTTGATTAATTGAATGAATTGATAATTTATGATGACGACTTGCTGATTGATTGTTTGCTTGATATGATAATTGATAATTGATTTGATGGATTCATGAGTGATGATTGAATGGGTGCTGATTTGATGCATTGGTGAATGATGATTGATAAGCGATCCTTGAATGCTTGGAATGATTTCTCCTTTATACTTTATTGGTGAAAAAGTCACCACTTTTCATAAGAATTGAGTCACCACCCTTCATTGCTGCCTTTTTGAGAAGAATAATTAATAAATTATTTTTCCAAATTGGTCTCTCTTGCATGTCCTCCTCAAATGAAACCTTCTCCCCTTTATATCTTCTAATGTAAGGGAGAAGTCACACCTCTTCATCATGTCTGCCCTTTGCAAGAGTCACAACCTTTCACAATTACCACCCTTTGAAAAAGTAACCCTTCATAATTTCTGACCTTTGAAAGAGTCACTTCCTTATTTCCTTCACATTCTGTTCTTCTTTCATTAATTCCTCCTTGATTCCTATGCTCCCTTCTTTGTTCCTACTTTTTGAAATGAACTCATCTCCCTTTTATACCTCATG
>VDFB02327927.1:0-53515 GCA_007258455.2 Sequoia sempervirens | reverse complement strand
AGCAGTTTGGCTGTGGCGGCATCAGGAATCACTTCAGAGTCTGTCAGCATCAGACGGATCAGTAAACGGGTTAGAAATAAGGGAGATATTAATATTTGATCGTATTGATTAAATATTAATTAATTAACGTTTATGATATAAAGTTATAATTTAATATTATAACTTAAGTGGTTTCTTGAAGGGGTGCGCCCCACATCAGAAGGGGCCAAAAGTCATTATTAAAAGTAATTGAAATATTCAGTGATGGACTATTGAAATATTAAAACATTAAAACGTGAATATTTCATTAAAACCCTATTTTCAAGGGAATCGCATTTTTTAGTGTATTAGAGGCTTTTGCATTGGGAAGTGCGCCAATTATGAGATTATTGAATTTGATATTGATCAATTTTTGGTCTGAGCCTGAGACTTAGGGTTTCACGTTCGATTCCTTGGAGAACGAGCCATCTCCAGCGGAAAGCAGTTCAGAGAGTGTGCAATATCACTCGATTTATTGCCTACAGAGGTTTTCTTATTTCAGAGGAAACTACAGAGCTTCAGAGGAAATTACATCTTCAGTTATTATCAGTTATTTGCATCCGGATATCATCTAATAACCAGGGCGTACCATTTCAGAGACCTGAATACCAGTGTTTGTGAAGGCCGTACTTTCTAGTGGCTGTTTTCTGACAGGCCGTACAGATCTGACAGGCCGTACATCTTCTCTGGAGGCGTCTTTTGCACAGAGGGTGAAACGCCTTCTTATTTGGCTCCCTGTCAATCCCAGTAGTGGCGCATATCAGAGGATCATCATCTGGCATCTTCAAATTGGAGGGAAAAGGACTCATTTATTGCAGCCGTACCTTTCTGTACCTCAGCAGCAGCAAAAACCAGGTTTTTAAAATATTAAAAATTCTTCATTTAATTTGTTGTATGCATCTGGGTATCATTGTAATCCATAGAAAAGTTGAATAAAGCATACTGGCATCGATATTGTTGCATTTCCAGAGATCTTTGATTTTTAGTGAATTTATTAGCATTTATTGTCAAAATCGTACCTTCTCATTATTGCTTCAAAAACACAAAAAAACTCAAAAACCTAAAAAACGTCAGAAAAACTTGAAATATCAGTCAGAGCAGTAACAGGGGGAAATCAGGGGTTTCTACACAACCCTAACTAGTGCATGTGATAGATGACCTTCATTCCAAGTAATGAATGAGAATACTTTGCCCAAAGTATTGAAATGTACAACATCCACTTAGGTGTGAGATAGTTGAGACTACACTATCAATTCACCGTGATCCTGTATTACATACTAGTTCTAGCATTGCCGGATGCACAGGACCTAGTTATGTAGGGCACAACACTATGCTCAGTTGGTAGTCGCTTATCAAATACCCTACCAATCTCTTCGTTCGAAGGGAGGGCCATCTATTGAATAATAGATGTGTGGGGGACCGCATTATAAGTCCGTGGTTGGCGGAAAAGCGCCTGAGTGATGTCTCTCCTCCACAACAAGCGACCGATGTACCAAGATTTGAAAGGACGGACTCCTGGACCTTCTTACTACTATTTGTTCAAAAAGCTTACAAGCTATGTATGTATCTTGTGCTTTATTGCTTTGCTGATTTCTTTGAAAAGAAATAGTTTAAAAGTTGAATTATGTTGTATCATGTTTTCAAATTGAAAGGACGATTTTTATTGAAATGGCATTGTCTTTACTTATTGTTGTTAAAATTATAAAAAATTTATTTTACGTACGGGTTAGGTCGTTACACATATCATCAACATACAACAATAACAAAACAAATCACCATTTTCTACAACTTTGTAATAGACACAAGGATCAGTTTCACATCTAGGGAAATTTTGCTCAACCACAAAAGAGTCAAATTTTAAATACCAATGTTGAGGAGCTTGCTTTAGCCCATACGAATTGTGGTTCAATTTGCAAACTAGATCCTCATTGCCTCTTTTTCCAAAGCATTAAGGTTGCTGCATACACAACTCCTCATCCAAATCATCGTGGAGAAACGTTGTCTTGACATCAAGCTGCTCCAATTCAAGGTCATACATAGTAGTTAATCCCAACACTGCCCAAATGGAAGTCATTTTCACTATTGCTGAAAAAAATTCTAAGAAATCTACACCATTCTACCGATCATAACCTTTCACCACCAATCTAGCCCCATACCTCTTCTTCGCACCATCTTCTTCCTTCAACATGTATACCCACCTATTTTTCAAATCTTTTTGTCATTGCACGCTTCCTCAAAAGTGGCAAGTTCAGCTTGTTCCAAAATTAACAATTGTTGAATAAAATCTTTATATTTTGTTGGAAGCCTTCGCTCCTTGGTAGACCTACGAATTTGAGGAATTTCTTCCTATGAATTGCATTGCTGAGGAGTATGTGAATTGCCTTGTGGCAAAGCATGTGAGAGGGGCGACTCTTGCAATGTGGTAGGGAGGTCATTTAGTGGCAGTGCACACCCTTCATCACAAGGCAGAAAGGAAATAGTGTTTGGCTGCAACATATGGGAGTTAGGCTGTAATGTGCCATGCAAAATATTCTATGGTTGTTGCGAGCTATAATTTTTTGAGTTTAGCACATCACTACCATCTAAGATGTCATTCAATAGCACAAACTCCTTTGAAGTTGTCCCCTGTTCTTGTCGACCAAGTATTATTTTTTCATTAAAGATCACATCTCTGCTGCATGTGACCTTTTTGAGCCAAGATCCCACAACCCAATAACCATATTTTTCATCTTCATATCCAACAAAAATACACCTTTTTGACTTTGCATCCAGCTTTGTTCTTTTCTCTTGTGTAATGTGAACAAATGCTTCACATTCAAACACTTGCAAGTGATTGTAAGAAATTCTCTTTTCCACCCACTCCTCGGAAATTTCATAATCCAACCACAAAGATGGACTTCAATTGTTTAAATATATTTTTGAGTTGACAACCTCAACCCAAAATTCTTTTCCCAAACCAACATTCAAGAGATGCTTCGTGCTCTCTCCAAAATAGTCCTATTCATGCTCTTAGTTGCACTGTTCTCTTGAGGTGTAAAAGGAACAATTTTAATCCTTTTAATGCCATTTTTTGCACAGAATTTATCAAAACTCTAAAGACCAAAATTCAAAAACGTTATCTATTTTCAAGCACTTAATTTTGTTTCCGGTTTGGTTTTCTACGAGTGCTTTAAAAGTTTTAAACATGCTAAAACTTCATATTTTCGTTTCAGCATATAAACCCAAACCTTTCTAGTGCAATCATCCAAAAAAGTGACAAAAAAGTTTGACTCGCCAATAGAAGTTACCTCTGCAGGACCAAAGACATAGAAGTGCACTAACTCTAAAGATTGTGCCTTCTTGTCATGTTCTTTGGTGGAGAATTTGGTCCTCTTATGTTTGCCATGTATGCAATGCTCACATAGCTCTAAATCCACGGATCTCAGCCTCAAAAGTTGATCCTTTTTGTGCAAAATCTCAAGGCCGTATTTGTTCATGTGTCTAAGTCTTTTATGCCAAAGTTCGGTGTCGTTGTCCGCAACTACCATTGCAGCTCCCACTTCAACTTGACTTTCTAGCACATATAATGTGCCAGATTTGCTACCTCTAGCAATCACCAAGGCTCCTTTGGTTACCTTCCATGTACTTGATTCAAAAGTGATGTTGCAGCCTTGAGCATCCAATTGCCCAGCTGAAATCAAATTCCTTTTGAGTTGAGGGACATGTCTAACATCCCATAGCAGCTAGCTATTTCCATTTTTCAATTTCAAAAAAACATCACACTTACCAATAATATTACAAGGTTTATCATCACCAAGATAAACCTTACCAAACTTAACTTCTTGATAATTCTTAAAAAACTCCCTACATGAAGAAGCATGAAACGATGCTCCGAAATCAAGCACCCAAACATTTGCTACAGCTTCTCCAATGGACAAAACAAGAGCACCTGCATCCTCTTCATATGTAGCATTCACTTCATTTTCCTTTGGCTGATTTTCAACCTTCTTCAATGACCAACAATTTCTTTTGATGCGGCCTTGCTTGCCACAATACCAGCAACCACTATTTCTACCTCTTGAATTTGATCTCTTGTTGGACTTTGATCTTCCTCTATGGTTAAGCTTTCCTCTTTCTTGTGATCTTCCCCTATAGCCGGCTATCAAAGTATCCCTCGATGAAGTTCCTTGATTCTTCCTCCTCATATCCTCATTAAGAAGAGTTTCGACAAAAATCATCAAATTTTAACACACTTCCCTTCTTGCCAGACACTGAGTTGCTGATAGCCATAAAAACTCCTTCCTTGCTATTGGGTAGAGAGCATGATAATAAAAAGGCCTTGATTGCATCATCCAAGATTATACTCACAAAGATTAATTGGCTGATCAATGTGTTAAATTCATTTAGACGGTTTGGCACATTACCGCCTTCCTTCATCTTCAAATTGTATGATTTCTTCATTAGAAAAACTTTGTTTGATGCAAAAGCCATTTCATACATGTCAGATAAACGATCACAAAGACCTTTTGCTGTCTTCTTTGTTGCAACATTAAACAACACATTGCTGGAGAGGAAAAAAATTATGGTCACCACCGCCTTCTTGTTCAATTTCTCCCACTCCTCATCGAACATCACAGTTGGCTTCTTTGCTTTTCCTTCCAGCATTATTGCAAGGTCTTTTTGAACCAACAATGCTTCTAGCTGTAGCTTCCACATTCCAAAGTTTTGCCTCGAGAATTTTTCAATTCTCCATTTATCTGCTTCTTCCATCTTTCCTCAATTTCTCCACAATTTTCCCCACAGCTTCTTCTTTGCTCTAATACCAATCATTTAATTATCGAGCAATTTAAAATGAATTAAACACCACAAACAGAGCAGATAAAACAGAGCACACACACATAATAAATGATGCAGAGATTGTGTGGTTCGCCAATATGGCTACATCCACGGGAAAGGTAGACACAATATCTTTAATGTAGAACAGCAGTAAATACAAGCTCTTCATCTGTTGCATATTACAATTAACAATCCCCAGTATATTGAAGTGATTTTGGGAATGGATAAATTGAAGAGGCATGGAATGTGCAGAGGCAGAGTCCATTGGACTTCACATACATAACACCTATACTACCCTCCAAAGTTAGCATTCATACCTTCTCAAGAATGTCTTTTTTTTTGTATTACTAATAGCATTTGGATAATGGGAAAGTACGTTGGATTCTTATCCAGATCTTGGAGTTAGCTTCCTTTTGTTGTTCATATGTTCAAGATGTTATTTCAGAAACTTCCAATTTTCAGTTGTAAGATTTGAGTTGCAATGGTAGACTTTCACATTTGTATCCTAACAACTTTAGATCTGGATCCCAACAGCCTCAACTATGGATCAGCTTCAGATCTAGTTCCAAGGAACTTCAGATCTAGATCTTAAAATTTGTATTAGAACCTATAAATCAGCTTTCATTAGAAAATTTTATTATAGATTTCTGATTTGGTGTTTTTAGAATCAGCTGCCATTTTTCCAGAACATAAACAATTTCTGGAAGTTGTTCCTATCACTTGTCCGAAGATGAGTTTCAGCTCCAATACTTTTCTTTGCCCCAAGGCAGTTCCAGTCTGGTAATGTACGCCTTGCCCAAGATGGACTTCCTTATCTTAGCTCGGCCTCTTTATCCTTTTTGTCCCAAGATTGCACAAGTCCTTTTGTGTGTGTATTCTATTAATTCTGTAGTTCAAAAAAAACTATATATATATATATATATATAGAACTGCATTACTTAAATTACTTTGTGGACATCCCTAGTTCCTTGTTCAAATCAATGTTGTCTTTCCAATCCTCCAACTGGGCCATCATACACAATTATCTCACTGTCACAGTTTCTTCATGGAGAATTAGTTTCCTTCATTTTAGTTTTCAACATTTGTTCTTTGACAAATCTCCAGGCTGCGACAGTCTTGCTGGGCAACTGTGGGAATGTCCTAATCTTCTCCCATGGGATTAGCTTTAATTGATATTTCCCCACAACCAAGTCTGATACCAATATTAAAAAAAAAAAGAAGAAGATTTTCATGACTAGTTTCAATTTTATATTTCGTATACGTGCAAAGGTTTACCTTCCTCCTAAATTACATGAATGTACAACTTTTTTCCTATAGCAGGCTGCTACCAACAATCATACATTATGCTACAACCATACAAGTTTAACCTAGCTATAGCACACAAGATAGATGTATCATGCAGGCAAAGCATATTATGTAATATGAGCTTTTAAGGATGTGAGAATTCAGAATAACATTCAAGCATTCTTTGAAGCATATATCATTACAGGTTGTTTACAAGTTAGAACTCAAAGTAATCAATGGATTAGATTTTGATACTGCTTAATCGACAACATCAATATGGTAACAAGGAGTTCTACTACGCAAAGCTGCTTAGGCAGTCTCGCTTGATTTGAAAGCCAAAGCGCAAATTGACCTGAATTACATAGCAATAAAAACTGAAAGCATAGCAGATTTCGCATTAGGAGAAAAATCACGGAGAAACGGGACATTGTAGAGAAATTTGACGAAATATATTCCAGAATATTAGACGAGTGAGGCATAATTGAAATTAGGAGAAAGCTCACGAGAAACAAGACACTGTATGGTATGAAATTTGACGAGACATATTCTAGAATATTAGATGAGTGGGACCTGATGTGACAACAAAATGTAAGGTTACCAATACAAAGACGAACGAAAAGCATGGAATGAAAGAGTAAAAACATTATCTTAAGAATTGAAAAATAGAACAAAGATCTTAAATAGACCAGCTCTGGAATGTCCCATGATTAGTTTCTGTCAGTTGAGAAGAAAAATGAATACATTCTAGCATCAAAGAACTCTGGGAAGTGATGAGAAGTTCAAAAAGAATGTGAAGAAGCTGGATAATTTACAGAGCAGAAAGGGAACGCAAATCTGAAATGGAAAACATAGAAAAGTACAAACCAACAAGCCTTCAAACAAATAATGAAGAGAAAACATTTTGGTTGTGATAAATGAGAGGCTGTGACTAATCCAGAAAGAGAGAATGAATAAAAAAAAGATGAAAAGCTGATAAAGGATTCGGAAGAGCTTGAGAGAAGATTGAGATAGAGATTTACCACTAAAAGCAATGCCGTAGCAGGCAACGACACAGGTCTGAATGACAGTGTTCTCCTGCTTGGTGAAGGGGGTAGTCCATATTCGAAGCTTGGACAGGAGGGCAATCCACGTCTTGACAAGGAAGAAACCGAGGAGGCCAGCCGCCACGTTGAGCGAAGGAATGATTCCCACCGTAAGATTCAACTTGTGCGTTATCACACAAAACACTCCGCCCAACACACCGCTCACCACCACACCACGCACTGTGATTTGATCCTGCCATCTCCCCACCTCCTCTACTTCTGCTTCTGCCTCCACTTCCGCTTCCGACAATAACAATGCCCTCTCCATCTCTCTTTGTCTCTCCTCCTATGCCCCTGTTTCGAGCTACTGGTATCAGATTTATTGTTTTGGGAGTTACTTGTAAGAAAATCAAACCTTGTCGCTGATGATATCTAAGCCGGTACGCTACCTGACAGTGTACCAATTTACACTCAACTCCATCTATCAGCTCATATTTACAATTACTATTTTGTTGTATTAAAGATTCCGATTCGTATCTGATTTGCATCGTCTTCCGGCTAGACGTGTAGTGAATATTAATTGATTAAGACGGGATACGAGGGAGTGTAGGGTCCAATACTCGATTGAATAGATGCAACCAATTAGTACAAGCCAATTTATATTAATTAGAGTAGCATAAATCGATGTAATAAATATAATAATACAAATGAACAAGAGCTCTCAGCAGTTAGTTCCTACAATGGAAGAAGGTTGGGTTTTGATAGTTGAGCATGTTTCAAAAGTTGTGATAGTAGTTGTTTATATAATGTCCAATAGTTGTGACTTGAGCATCCATAATTCAAGAAAATGTATTCCTTTGATGTAAAAAGAAACCAATCATGTGATGCCACATCAACGCTCAACTACCCATGATGTGAATGCAGAAGTATTAGTCTTAGAAGTATTAGTCTCACCTGTTTTTTAGGCCTTTTTGGACATGTTGACAAAAAGCATGATGATGTGGCATCATACTTAGTGATGTGGCCTTGAAACGAAAGTTATACGTAGTGGACTTGCCAAGTCTAGCTCCTCTCCCCTAGAGGTTGGAAAACAAAGTTATCAATTACAAACCATGGTGTGAAATTTATAATGATTAGTGAACTAGTAGAATATGTATGTTTATTTGTATATACACATAGTTATATGTGTATCGTACATATGTGTAATGACATACATACATGTAAAAATTTATATGTTTACACATATGTATGTACAAATATATACACATATATATAGATCCAGACATACATAGTTACATACATAGGTACATGTTTATATATTCTTAATGTTGTACCCAAACCAATTTTTTTGCTTCATTAAGGCATTTTGCTTAAAAGAATATAAACCTTGCTAAAATGATGTCAAAATACAGTTTTTGGGCAAGTCAAACATGCACTTTGGTCAGTGTCATGTCAGTCGTCAGCAGCAATTGGTTAGTACCTGGAGCTCAGAACCTGAACCTGGGACTCAGAGAAGGATATATCATGATGGAGAAGTGCTTCACGACGAGATTATACCCCTTTAAGGTCATTTCAATGGCAATAAAGGTGTTTACGGAAGATAAAACAGATGAAGATTTTTAGCAAAAAGTAGATTTGTGCCCCTGTAGCTCAGGGGTGCCCTTCTTTTTGAAGGCCCATATCTTGTTGTTTTTGCTTGTAAATGCATTCAATCTCTTCAGAATTAGCCCAGCTTTCCGACGAACTATCCAGCGAAGTCATCCGAGTTGCAGAACTCCGGCAACTGACGTCAAAAGCTAAAGGTATGAGAGGTTGCATGTCACAGAGGATTGTCAGTTCACAGCTTTCTGCGCCCCTGTAGCCCAAGGGCACCCTTGGATTTGGCTCCTCAGATCATTGAATTTGTAGATGACGTCTTCTTGAGATCTTTTCTAATATAGTCTAGCTTCGCAATGCACCAATTCACGAGTCAATCCAATATTCTGAGTGATCGTAGCAGAGATTCTACCAAACACGTAAATCAAAGGGTGGAGAAATGTAGTAATATATACCTGTACCTCTGTAGGCCAGGGGCGCCCAGCCTTAAGGCCTGCCATATGGTGTTTTTAGCTTTCGAAGTCTTCACGAGACTTGTGCGCAATTACTCCAGCTATCCAACGAGCCCAGCCATCAGCCTTCGGGATTTGGAAAACGCTCATACGTGTGAGGTATGTGTAGAGCGCTAAGAAGTGAAGATAGCCAGAAAAATGGTTGTGTAGAGTGTACATTTCACCTTGGAAAAGGTGCCTTTTTCTTTGAGGTCTTAGAAGCAGTTTTCTCGCTTTGTCACCTCCAAAGACATCTCTCGTAAGTTGTTCTAGCTACGCGATGAGACTGATGGTGCGCGAATCGGAGCACTCCAGCTCCCGGTGTCAAGGGGTGAAGTAGGGTATTTAGATGAAAGTTACACTTTTGTCAAAATGGTGTTTGTCTTCACAAGCTAGGGGCGCCCTTGCTTTTGGCATCCCTAATGCAGCTTTTAGGTGCCTTACATACAGTCATTGGATGCGGAATACTTACAGTTACGTAGTGAGTCTATCATCTAGTTAGCAGGGTTCGTCGTTCATCATCAACGGCGACAATTTGAAGCGTAAGATGGCAAAACGGAGAAATGGTTTAGTGACCTGGCATCAATTTAATCAAAGGCACCTAATTTTTTGAGGTGTCAAACGTTGATTTTAGCAGTTGCAGCTTCCAAGAGACATTTCATCCTTGCTCTGTAGGCTTCGCGGCGGATATCTCTGCTTGGTCTCAACATCACTCAATCATTCAAAAATCAGAGTTGAACATGGTCAACTGTAACTTTGCAGTCAGCTATAAAGTAGGAAGTTAGCGAAAAATCTCATAACTTGTGCAAATGGACACCTGGAGGGTCAAATAAAGACTTTTTGGAATCAGTGAAGTTTTTTGAGTGCATCCAGATGCTATGCGTTTTTGCTAACTGATTAAAATAATATTTAATATTTATTTTGCATGCTAAGGCATTAAATGGCGATTTTCTTCAATAATTTATTATTGGTGCCTTTTTAATGATGAAACTCAAATTCACATGTAAAAGAAAACTGAATATTTTATTATTATTTTGTAATCTGGGACTTCAAGTCAGTATCAGTTCAACTGGAGGGGGTCCAATCAGAACCTTTCTTTTGTTAGTCAGGGTTTAAAGTTGAGAGTGGCGCCATTATGTAATAATTTTCTCTATTTATTCATAGTGTCCATCATTTCTCATTCATCCAACTTGAGCAAAGGCGAATTTCCTTTAGAGTTGGGTGAATTTTCATCAACGATCATTGGAAAAGACATCAAAATTATTATTTTGCAGGTACAAGTCCAAATTTATCAACGAATTTCAAGATCAAGTGGCATTTTTGGCAAAAGAAAACATCAAAAAAACATCTTTCTTCTTCTCAATTTTTTCCATTTTCTCATCTTAAATTCATTCGCATGTTTGAAGAATTGGCGACTTTTGACAAAACAAATCATCTAGGTTGATTCATAATAGATTCCTCGAGAAAACCCATATGCCAGAACTTTTCAAAAAAAATTACTCCAGAGCATCAGTTCTTGAGGCTCTGATTTTCTTAACTGAAAATTCCTTGCATGGTTGAGTAGAAGTCAAATTTTCGCATTTCTAACATTTTGGGTTGTCTTAGAATCTTTTTCTAGGCAAAACCCATATCTCAATTTTTTTCTGTGAAAATTGTTCTCCGATAGGCTATTTTTAGTTTTCCAAAAAAGTTGTCAAAATATAGCTGTGTTCACAGTCAACAGGCGATTTTTTCATAATGCAATTCACGTAGATTGAATTCAAGAACAAGTCGATCTTAATTCACAACTTCATCAGAAAAGCTAACACCAATTTGTATCAAGTGCATTCAGAGGGTTGGCAGGCGTAGTCACTCAAGTCCATATGGTTGCATGCCTCGTATGGCCAATTGTCTTCCAAAGTTGGTTTAGAGTGTTGATACCGTTGGAATTTTGTGTGTGCAACAAGTTCGTTTGCATTTCTCACAACCAGAGTGTGCGCAATCAAACTTCGCAGTTTCATCATGCAACACTCTTTCATTAAGGAGAAGCATTAGTAGTCACTCAAGTCCATATGGTTGCATGCCTCGTATGGCCAATTGTCTTCCAAAGCCGATTTAGAGTGTTGATACCATTGGAATTTTGTGTGTGCAACAAGTTCGTTTGCATTTCTCGCAACCAAAGTGTGCGCAATCAAACTTCGCAGTTTCATCATGCAACACTCTTTCATTAAGGAGAAGCGTTAGAGACATCAAGTTGCAGAAGAGATAGTGGCCATCACTTCAGTTACAGAGCCGCCAAAGTTGTAAGTCAGTGAAATGCTAGTTTGAGTAAAAATTTCCAAGATTGCTCAAGTTGCTGACAAGCAATGAATTGTCAGTTAAGGCATGTGACAACCCCCAGATAGTGATGCAGTCAATAACCTTGCGGAGGGGTTAGTTGCTCGAGATCACGACCAGTAGACTTCAGTTCTTACCTCTCAAGATAGACATCAGACACAACAGTTAACTCGACGCTTCTTTCTGAGTTAACTTGTTGTTCCACAGCTTATGCATGTCTTTCTTAGGATTATCTATTTTCACTTGGAGTTTCTTTTAGGGTTTACATTAATTGATGGTAGTATTCCAGTTAACTTTGCTTTCAATAAGGCCGTGCATGCTTGCACATTGTCCATTTAGATTAAATGTACCGGTTAACTGATAGTAGCTTTCCAGTTAACTATATAGTTTGTGTTATTAGGGTTTAGCAATAAAATCTTTCATGATTGCAAGACTATAGTTGACTTAAGGTGATTTTAGGGTTCCCTACACCTTTCGATGTCTATAAATAAGAGCTTTTGCTCATTTGTACATAGCTTTTGCTTGATAGCATACATGTTGTGTTGGCCTTGCCTGTAGTATTGCTATTATTGTATCTGTTCAAGAACTTTTGCACGGGAGAGTAATATATGTTGTGCCCACCTTGCATGTAATATTGCTTATTATGTATATGTTTGCGAGTATTTATTATAATGATGAATTGTTATGCCACTCGGGTTTCATGTTGTTATTATGGTGAATGCTTATCTTAGTTAAATATAGTGGCTAGTTCGATCGTAAATTGTATGTGTGTCTCGTCTATGCAATTTACTGTCCTAGTTGGCTATCCTTTGTGTTGTGTTTCTAATAAGCCTATTCAGATTGAGCAAATAGTTGTGCCCACCTTGCCTTCAAGTTGAGAATCTATACTTAAAGCTTATCGTATGATGTGTGTGATAATAAACTTATTTAGACAAGCAAATAGTTGTGCCCACCTTGCCTTCATGTTGTAAAGTTGTACCCGGTTTATCGTATATTTGTCATTTCCAATAAACTTCTTCCTAGCCGAGCAAATAGTTGTGCCCACCTTGCCTTCACGTTGTGAAACTATACTTGAAGTTTATTGTATTAGAACATTCTTGCTCCATTTCCTCATGCTTTGTTTTCTTGAGGAAACTGGATAGATTTAAAGTAGTTAGCTTAGTTGCAATTAATGATCTGTGAAACCATAAAATCCTTAGCTTCAACGTTCTTGGTTTTTTTAACCTTGTGCCTCTTCCAGCTGAGAACAAAAATATAGGACTTAGATTACTTTTCTTTTCCAAGCATTCCAACACTACGAGGGAGCATCCCCTTCTAATTTGAAGAGCACTCATTACGCAGTGTGCATAGTTGTCCGTACAAACTTACACTCCAGAGGTGTTAGTTTTTACGCCAATAGTTTTCTAGTGCCCACCATGGGGCATGAGGCAAGAAAACTTCAAGAAAAGTTGAATGCTTTTATTTCATGGGAATGACACTCTAGCATCCGATTGCATGATCCATACAGAAGCAATGGATGATAACAATAATAATGTTGAAAAGTGATGTCCACCCCCTTTACCTTGGGGTAATAACATTGGACCTTTGGCTTTTGAGGTAAATCATAAGTTACCTAAAGGGTCAAGGAAGTGTTTTCCACAGTTTCATGGCAATGGAACTCAACACTCGGAGGATCATTTTTTTGTGTTCACAATGGCTTGCGCCATCTTGCATGTAGCACATGAAGACATTGCGGTGCGTCTCTTTGTTGAAAATCTTGTGAGAAATGTTGCCAACTGGTTCAATCACTTGGCGCCAGGCAGTATCACAAGCTGGGAAACTATGAGTGAGAAATTTTTGGCGAGATTCAAGCCCATCGAAGACAGTCACTTGTTGTTCGCCCAACTCACAAATTCAAAGATGGAGCACAACAAACATGTGAGGGATTTTGTAGCAAGATTTAATCTTGTTACAAGAATTTTTTCTACACTTGATCCATCACCAGAGATTTTGATGAGTTGTTTCATAAATGCTCTTCCATCAGAGATAGCCTTCTTCCTGAAGATGGCAAAAGCAACAGAGTTGAAGAGTGCACAAGAACATGCCATCGAGTTGGAGGATAATATGATCACTTCCAACTTGATGAAAGCAGATTCTATCAAATCTCTAGTTCAGCAACTATACCAACCAAAGAGAGACAATCTTGAGCCACGGTTTCCAACATCTCCATCAAGACCAATGATTGAAGCTACACACAGTGCAATATTTTGTCCTTTTCACGACAATGATGAACATTCCAGATCCACATGTCCAGAGAACTTGAGAATGATCCAAATCATGGGATACACTGAAGTTGCTCCTAGTTCTAGTTTTGTACCAACACCAAGTTCGAATGTTGTCTTACCACAGACGGACAACTTCAATGGTGACTCCGCTACGAGATACTTTCATGAAGATCCCGTAAATCAAGAAGAAGAAGAAGAAGAATATTGTCAATATGCTCCTCCTGTGTTTACATGTGCTCAGCACTTCAAAGCACATAAAGAAGAAGAAGAAAGGCAGAAATCAAACGAAAAAGGGAAAGAAGTGCCTCTCACTTCTAAACCCAAATCTTCACATGAGATTACTATGCCAATTGCTCAAGAGACGTCTTCAACAATTTTTGACATCGTAGCTTCCATGATGAAGAACAAGGTTCAAATCTCGCAACTAGAATATCTTCAGGACCATCCAAAAGAACTAGATCAAATTCTCAAAGTTGCAAAGAAGCAGGTTATGCACAAGTCATCTATTCTAGCAGAAGCAAATCCTGAAATGGGTCTTGGTAATTGTGTGACTCTGTCAGAGATAGAAATTAAAGACCGGAACATTGCTTGTTCTGAAAAGAAACTGATAGAGGAGACAAAGTCATGGACAATACAGTTTGATGGAGATTGTTCAACAAAATTTTTAGAAACAAGAGAATTGATCATCTCCCCTAAAGGATAGTTGAACCTAGTTGCAAATTGCTTGCAATTGGAATTCACTGAAGATGAGAAAGAGGTACTTTTACAAGGCCTCAAAGATGTCAAAGACATGGGAATCAAACTCCTATGTGTTAAAGGTGATGTAGAGTTTATCAATGAGCCGGTCAAAGGATATTTTCAGGTCAGAAAAGATCACCTACGACATTACAGAAATCAAGTTTGGAACTCGATCGATTGGTTTGAAGAATTCAACATCCCGAGGATGGACAATAATGGAACTAATGCCTCAGGGGTATCAGCTTTCCCATATGCATCATATTCTGACTTTTGTCAGAGTACCTTTACATGGATATATGAATACCTAAGAATCTTCATTCCAGAAGGATTACCTCCTTCAATTCCCAAGAGAAGAGAAGTTAAGCCTTTCAGACAGAAACATCGATGGGAGGCTCTTCTCACTATCATGCAACGAACAATATCCAAAGCACTTCATCTCTTCAGAGGTGGAGTAAATTTTCTTTAAGTAATTTTTATTTTATGCTTTTTTGTTATGTCGTAATGTGTTTCCCGTTCTATAATGTTTTGTCGTGTTTTAGGTGATTTAGGTAGTCTTGTTTTAGGTGATTTTTAGGTTAGGTTTTTTAGGAAACTCCAAATGTTTTTAGGTGATTAGGGAAAGTCCTGACTCCGATGCCCAAATCATAAGTCACTAGTCTACATAACACAGAGATTCTAGAGTTCTCCTATGTCATAGGTATCCGACATGGTCACCAGACGGAGCCTAAGGTTGTACCCAAACCAAATTTTTTACTTCATTAAGGAATTTTGCTTAAAAGAGTCTAAACCTCGCTAAAATGATGTCAAAATATAGTTTTTGGGCAAGTCAAGCATGGACTTTGGTCAGTGTCATGTCAGTCGTCAACAACAATTGGTTAGTACCTGGAGCTCAAAACCTAAACCTGGGACTCAGAGCAAGATATATCATGATGGAGAAGCGCTTCACGATGAGATTATACCCCTATAAGGTCATTTCAATGGCAATAAAGGTGTTTACGGAAGATAAAAAAGATGAAGATTTTTAGCAAAAAGCATATCTACGCCCTTGTAGCTCAGGGGCGCCCTTCATTTTGAAGGCCCAGATCTTGTTGCTTTTGCTTGTAAATGCATTCAATCTCTTTAGAATTAGCCCAGGTTTCTGACGAACTATCCAGCGAAGTCATCCGAGTTGCAAAACTCCAGCAATTGACGTCAACAGCTAAAGGTATGAGAGGTTGCATATCACAGAGGATTGTCAGTTCATAGCTTTCTACACTCCTGTAGCCTAGGGGCGTCCTTGGATTTGGATCCTCAAATCATTGAATTTGCAGATGACGTCTTCCTAAGATCTTTTCTAATCTAGTCTAGCTTTGCAACGCACCAGTTTGCGAGTCAATCTGATATTTTGAGTGATCGTAGCAGAGATTCTACCAGACACGTAAATCAAAGGGTGGAGAAATATAGTAATATACACCTATACCTCTGTAGGCTAGGGGCGCCCAGCCTATTGGCCTGCCAGATGGGTTTTTTAGCTTTCAAAGTCTTCACGAGACTTGTGCGTAATTAATCTAGCTATCCAATGAGCCCAACCATCACCCTCCGGGATTTGGAAAACGCCCGTACGTGTGAGGTATGTGTAGAGCACTGAGAAGTGAAGACAACCGAAAAAATGGTTGTGTAAAATGTACATTTCACCTTTGAAAATGTGCCTTTTTCTTTGAGGTCTTAGAAGCAGTTTTCTCGCTTCGTCACCTCTAGAGACATCTCTCGTAAGTTGTTCTAGCTACGCGATGAGACAAACGATGCGCGAATCAGAGCACTCCAGCTCCCGGTGTCAAGGGGTGAAGTAGGGTATCCGAATGAAATTTACACTTGTCAAAATGGTGTTTTAGCCTTCACAGGTTAGGGGCGCCCTTTATTTTGGGGTCACTAATGCAGCTTTTAGGTGCCTTACATACAATCATTGGATGTAGAATACTTCCAGTTACGTAGTGAGCCTGTCATCTAGTCAGTAGGGTTCATCATTCATCATCAGCGGCAGTTTGAAGCGTCAAATGGAAGAACGGAGAAATGGTTTTTCTAGTGACCTGGCATCAATTTAATCAAAGGCGCCTAATTTTTTGAGGTGTCAAACATTGATTTTAGCAATTGCAGCTCCCAACAAACATTTCATCCTTGCTCTACAGGCTTTGTAGCGGATATCTTTGCTTGGTCTCAGCATCACTTAGTCATCCAGAAATCAAAGCTAAACATGGTCAACTGTAACTTTGCAGTCAGCTATAAAGTAGGAAGTTAGCGAACAATCTCATAACTTATGCAAATGGATCCCTGGAGAGTCAAATAAAGATTTTTTGAAATCAGTGAAGTTTGTCGAGTGCATCCTGTTGGGTGAAAATTATGTAATCAGCTTTTCGATAGATTACACAACTTGGACTTCAGCCACAACTATGTGAGATGTGAATCTCTCCTCTCAGAAAGGAGAGGCGCCCTTCTTACTGCTAACAGAAGCGATAGTAAATCAAACAAATAATTACAAAATGTACACGAAACTCACAGAGTGGGGGGGGTGTGTTACATTCATCCTTCTCTCTTTTTTCAGAGAAGATGTTTACAATGCTTCACCGTTGGAAGTTCACAATTCTTAATAACCTTAAACTAACAACTAGCAGTAGTACCATATCTTTATCTCGTCAAAGCGAAGCGTAGAGATACCAGAAGTGATTAATAACAAACAAAATAAAGTAAAAAGGGAAAGCTCACGAAGGCACAAAGTCGTTCCGTAGCTTTTTCAATGTTGGATCTGTGCAGATGTACCGTTTGTCATGTTAGAAGCACAAAGTCTTCTTAGACGCAGCAATTCCTCGAATAGTATGAACGATTACAAGCACAAAGTCTTGTAGATCATCCAACCAATGTATCAAAAGCACGAACGATTACAAGCACAAAGTCTTGTAGATCCTTCGACAAAAGTATCCAAGAGTATGAATAATTACAAGCACAAAGTCTTGTAGATCACTCAACAGAACATGCAAGAGCATGAATGATTACAAGCACAAAGTCTTGTAGATCATTCAACCAAATGATAAACAGAAATACAAATGCAATCTAAATAATAAATGTAACACAAAGTTTACATAAACTACTTAGAGTCCTTCAGATTCTTCAAACTAATCACTACCAAATAAGATCAACTCACAAAAGTATCGAATCCAACGCAAAGTTTGGCTTGCAATCCTTTTCTTTATTAATCGAATCTCATTCACAAAGCATGAACGCAAAGTTTCACAAATTTGCTTCAAAAAGGGCAGCACTTCGTTGCAAAACACTAAAGGATAAATTTACAATGGAAATCCCTCACATTATATAGAAAGAGGGATGAGCAAAAATAGGAAACTGATTGAGGAAATTAAGGAAAGTTAGGTGAGCGATTTTAGGAGATCTCACCTAACTTTGACCAAAGTCAAAGTGTAATTTGTTTTCAAAAGATTACATCTTGAACTTGGTGCAATTACAATTTACAAAAAGACATATAAATGTCGGAAATATTTACAAGATGCATAAAAGGATGCATCAAAATGTTCAACATCGGAGATCAAGAATCTTCATGGTTCCTTGCTTTGGGCGCGGAGTCTTCATACTTCTTCTTGGTCTCCTGTATGAACGCATCATCTAGGCCAACTATGTAATCTACAAGGGTGTGAGCTCTTGTGATCGGCCTTCTGGCAAATGAATGGATTTTCTTGCACCCGCGAAGATGCATCTTGAGATTATCAAGTGTCAGCCGTATATTGCAAATGATATGTATTGAGGCTCTGGGAAAAACTGTCATCCTCAACTTGTCGCATAACGGCTTCTTTGTAGATCTGGGATAGTTCACTGGATCAGAAGATGTCACCTTTAGGAACACTTGATGAAATCTGGAGAGAAACTGCAAGGATGGTGAATCAATAGACATTAGCAAAAAAAGTAGCATTGGGAAGCGTGAAGCGAGAAACGATGTTGAGCAAGCGTGAAATGAGCAACTAGGCACGGAAAACAATGCAGGAGTGAAGAAACGGGGTTCGGAATGGAAACAAAGCAAGTTTGAAGAGACTAAGGTAAAAACTGCCAAAAGTGTAAAGGTGCTAAAATTCAGCACCATTGCACAAAAAATGACTAAGTCTGGAAGAAAAGTGTAAAGGTGCTAAAATTTAGCACCATTGCACAAAAAATGACTAAGTCTGGAAAAAGTGCAAAGGTGCTAAAATTCAGCACCATTGCACAAAAATGACTAAGTTTGGAAGAAAAGTGTAAAGGTGCTAAAATTCAGCACCATTGCACAAAAAATGACTAAGGAAAAGTGCAAAGGTGCTAAAATTCAGCACCATTGCACAAAAAATGACTAAGTCTGGAAAAAGTGCAAAGGTGCTAAAATTCAGCACCATTGCACAAAAAATGACTAAGTCTGGAAGAAAAGTGCAAAGGTGCTAAAAATTCACACCATTGCACAAAAAAATGACTAAGTTTGAAGAAAAGTAAAGGTGCTAAACCATTGCACATGCACCATTGCACAAAAAATGACTAAGTCTGGAAAAAAGAGTGTAAGAGCGCACTTTTTCGCCTCTTACATTTTGCGAATTCACTTTTATGCAGGGTCACTGATTTTAGTGCCACTGCACTTTCAACACTTAGCCAAAAATTTGGATGAGTTAGAGCGCACTTTTTTGGCACAACTGCATCTTTCACAATTTAACTAAGTCTAAAAAAAAAGTGTAATAGCGCACTTTTTCAGCACTATTACATTTTAGAAAAAGTTCACTTTCATGCAGGGGTGCTAAATTTTAGCGCCCCTGCACTTTTTGTGCTTAGCCAAATTTTGGCTTGAGAGCAAGAGCGCACTTTTTCAGTGCCACTGCATTTTTCGCAATTCGCTAAGTACGAACAGTGAGACTTCGCGAAGGGGATCATTTCGAAGGTCTTCGCGAGGCGAACATAGGGGGATGCTCGAATTGACTATTCGAGGCTTTGAAACGCATTTCGAGGTAACTTGAAAAGCACTTCGTTATGCGTACTTGAACTTCACGAATCCTAGGAAACGGACAAGTTTTGGAGGGGGGTTATCCATGGAACGAGCGCTGCTAGATTCCGTGATAACACATCCAGATGTTGTGCTTTTTTGCTAATTGATTAAAATAATATTTAATATTTATTTTGCATGCTAAGGCATTAAATGGCGATTTTCTTCAATAATTTATTATTGGCACCTTTTTAATGATGAAACTCAAATTCGCATGTAAAAGAAAACTGAATGTTTTATTATTACTTTGTAATCTAGGATTTCAAGTCAGTATTAGTTCAACTGGAGGGGGTCCAATCAAAACCTTTCTTTTGTTAGTCAGGGTTTAAAGCTGAGAGTGGTGTCATTATGCAACAATTTTCTCTATTTATTCATGGCGTCCATCATTTCTCATTCATCCAACTTGAGCAAAGGCGAATTTCCTTCAGAGTTGGGTGAATTTTCATTAGCGATCATTGGCAAAGACATCAAAATTATTATTTTGCAAGTACAAGTCTAGATTTATTAGCGAATTTCAAGATCAAGTGGCGTTTTTGGCAGAAGAAAACATCAAAAAAATGTCTTTCTTCTTCTCAATTTCTTCCATTTTCTCATCTTAAATTCATTCGCATGTTTGAAGAATTGGCGACTTTTGACAAAACAAATCATCTGGGTTGATTTAGAATAACTTTCTCGAGAAAATCCATGTGCCATAATTTTTCAGAAAAATTTACTCCAGAGCATGAGTTCTCAAGGCTCTGATTTTCTTAACTGAAAATTGCTTTTCTTAACTGAAAATTCCTTGCATGGTCAAGTAGAAAGTCAAATTTTCGCATTTCTGACATTCTAGGTTATCTTAGAATCTTTTTTTGGAAAAAACCCATATCTCATATTTTTTCAGTGAAAATTGCTCTCTGATAGGCTATTTTTAGTTTTCCAAAAAAGTAGTTAGAATATAGCCATGTTCATAGTCAACAGGTGAGTTTTTTAGAATGCAATTCATGTAGATTGAATTCAAGACCAAGTCAATCTTAATTCACAACTTCATCAGAAAAGCTAACACCGATTTGTATCAAGTGCATTCAGAGGGTTGACAGGCGTAGTCACTCAAGTCCATATGGTTGCATGCCTCGTATGGCTGATTGTCTTCCAAAGCCGGTTTAGAGGGTCGATACTGTTGGAATTTTGTGTGTGCAACAAGTTCGTTTGCATTTCTCACAACCAAAGTGTGCGCAATCAAACTTCGTAGTTTCATTATGCAACACTCTTTCATTAAGGGGAAGCGTCAAAGACATCAAGCTGCATAAGAGATAGTGGCCATCACTTTAGTTATGGAGCCACCAAAGTTATAAGTCAGTGAAATGCTAGTTTGAGTAAAAATTTCCAAGATTGCTCAAGTTGTTGACAAGCAGTGAATTGTCAATTAAGGCATGTGAAGACCCCCAGATAGTGACGCAGTCAATAACCTCGTGGAGGGGTTAGTTGCTCAAGATCA
Source organism: Sequoia sempervirens (assembly GCA_007258455.2). NCBI lineage: Eukaryota > Viridiplantae > Streptophyta > Pinopsida > Cupressales > Cupressaceae > Sequoia > Sequoia sempervirens. The sequence continues at coordinate 32,462 of VDFB02327927.1, read as the reverse complement.
CGACTAGTAGACTTCAGTTCTTACCTCTCACGATAGACATTAGACACAACAGTTAACTCGACGCTTCTTTCTAAGTTAACTCGTTGTTCCACAGCTTATGCATGTCTTTCTTGGGATTATCTATTTTCACTTGGAGTTTCTTTTAGGGTTTACATTAATTGATGGTAGTATTCCAATTAACTTTGCTTTCAATAAGGACGTGTATGCTTGCACATTGTCCATTTAGATTAAATGTATTGGTTAATGTTACCAATTTTTCACTACAGCTCAATTGGTGGAGTTGGCTGAATATTGTTATATTTTAAGTGAAGTTACAGTTATTTTTGTGTTATGCTTGAGTGTTGATTGCATCTTAATTAGCATTATTTATTAAGTGACAATTATTCTTTGAAAAGAGAAATCATAATTTCAGAAGTTTCTATTCAATGCTTTACAATCAAATGAAGTACAGGATTGAGCGTTAAACAATAAAGCATTTCAAATGCTTTCATTCACTTCATAAAGTGATTAATATTTACATAATTTCATTTGATTGCGAGAATTCAAATGATAATACAAGTTTGCATTGAGATGCATTTTTCTTTTCAAAATGAGAAGCAGAAAGAATGAAATCAAATATCCACACAAGTCGTGGATGGGATTGTCACAGTGCATCATAAATAACACACTACACTATGGAAGATGCATAAAAGGAAAAATCACATAATTACAAGCATAATCATCATTCCCTGATTGATTGATGACTGACGCAGAGGTGGTGCACCATTTGTCTTCTTCGAGCTTCGTTGACCTGTAGGAAGGAAGAGAGGGATGTCAGAGGCTCCGACTATGAATATACCTATATGAAAAATCAACGATAATGAAGTGTGCTACTAATCATGCACTGAAACAATCAAGAAAAGTGCAAAGACATGAGCTGAAGGAGAAACATCAACATGATCATGATATATTGTTTTTTATGCTAACATCATTTGCTTCTTTGTGCAAGTATAGGGAAAATCACGAAGCTGATTATTATTTGAAGACCAAGCATGTGGAGAAAAACGGGCTCCCACAAGGGTAGAGCTCGACATGATGCCCCTATTCATTACAAGTGGGTTGAGATAGCAATTGCAATCATCATGCTCTTCAAGAAAGGAAATGTTATACAACTAAAAGAGTAAAGAATTTTCATTCATTAAACCATCAAACCTACTATTCACTCATAACAATCAAGTAGGTACTGCTTCAAAGCTACAGGGGAACAGTTGGTTTAAATCGGTTCATTAATTCAACCGAGTACATTCATCTCAAACATTGTTGTATGGTTTATGTTCTTTTGCCACAGTATTATTTGTTCATCATGTTCATAATGTCATGCAAGGTTCAGTTTAGCAGTGTTCTTTCTCTCAATCAAGGATAGTGAACAGGCATACATAATGCCTTAACGAAGAGAGTTGTTTCAGATTTTCATCTCAGAAGAGAGCAAGTGCATGGAACAGTTTTATTAAATAGAGCATAAAAATGCATGAAGAGTGCCAGATAAGAAATAGTGATAGCATCTAATCAATGCATGAATAGTTCAGTCACCTATTAAGAGGTGAAGCAATCAACTTGCTTGTAAGAGAAAAATACAATAGTGATCAGGTGTGTTTGACACAATCTTTTGGCTGATAGTGGAATGAAATAGTCCAAAGGTACGCTGATTTTAAGGTTTGGTTTCCTCATTTATCATGTCTTTCAAATGGTGGTACAACAAGTAAAAGTTATTTCCAAGATAAGGAGAGGTTGCAGAAAATGTTGGAGTGGGGATTTAGAGTGTATTCCTGAAGATTGTGACTGAATAAGAAATTAGAGAAAAGGAATAATGTTCAAATTTAAATCAAAGGATTTATGTGTGTAAGGAAAATAGTAACATAATGGCCATTGAAAATATAAACAAAAGATACATTTTCAGAATCTCATGAACCTGTGTGAGGGTTTTCAATGGTAATACATTCATAAATGCATCTTCTTCACAAACAACAAGTACCCATATGAAGGAAATTCAAAGTTTTACAATGTTAAAGGAAATGCAGAAATAAATAATGGGTCGAGCCCAAATTTTACACAGATATCAAATATACAAATTTTTGTTTATTCTTCATACACCCACATTGGGGTTTGAGTTTAAAGACAGATTTAATGCCATTTCCAAGTTACCCATATGGAGACCTCTACAAATAAACAATTAGATGCTTCCTATTATTTTTAGAGTCGCCCATGAGAGAGTTTTATATGAAATAACAAAAAATGGAATAAACCATGGTGAATCATGTTTAGAAGACACAAATTTCCTCAAAATACAGCTTACCCGAATGAGGGTTTTTAACAGAAAGGCAAAAGAATGTTTTTTCCTCATAATAGCATATACCCATGTGGGATTTTGGAAAAATACAAAGGATTCATATAATGCCCTCATGGTCGAATTTGAAGGATTCAGGAATAAGTATGATTTCTTCAAAACAATGAATGCCCATGTCTTGTTTCATTTTTGGAAGTGCAAAGGAGTAGGAAAACCATGTTGGGTCGAGCTAAAAGGATACTCAGGAAGCTCTTAACAGGTATACATGGCGCGGCCTGGAGAAGAGCTTTTAGCTCTTGAATGGTATGTCATTTCGCAGTGAGAGAAAAGCCCATGTGAGTTCCATCAAATTTGTGGTTACCTGAAGAAAATGACAATCAAAATGCATGGAAATCTCAATAGAAATTCATATTCGAGCTCATACATGGCGCGACCTGTAGATGGCCTTGAAGTTTTTTAAATAAAAAAGATATCTTGCTAGAGTATATGAAGCTTTTTAGCTTTTGTTTTGCAGAAAGACAAGGAAATATAGAAGAGCAAGGCTTACCATGTGCACTGTTGAAGCCAAGAGGCCGCGGCTAGAGCTGGTGTAGCTTTCAAAATCCAAACAAAACACCCAGTGCGAGTTCATAGATGGTGGCCAGTGGATACAAGGAAACACAAATAACAAAACAACAAGCACAAAAGTAAAGAAATCATCAAATTTTTATCTTATGGCCGTGGCCAGTGAGGCTTTAATTCCCATCAAAGAAGCCAAGGAATGAAATGGATACAAGAGAAAACACTTACCCTGTGTTATGAAGGTCGAATATGATCAAATCAAGGAGTGAGCTTGAATCAAGCTCTAAACTATCAAACCCTAGCTCATGGCGGCGCTCACAACAAAGCTCTTTTCTTCAAAAGTTCATTTTGCAAAATGATGTGAAAAGATAGGGAATTTTTGCATTTTGTTCATTAGGGTTTTGCTTTACCCTAAGTTGACTTAGGGATTTTCCCTTAGTTCTTTAAGAATTATCAATGTCCAAATCAAATACACCTAGTGATGGCCGATTTACATAGCCTTGAGGTTTTTTTCATGCATTATTTTCAATACTTAGGGTATTTCATTCTATACCTATACCTTGGTAAAGGTTTTCATGCTTAGTTTTATTCTTTTTTGATTGATTTTCTAGAAATCAATTGTAGATGTTTTTGCCTTAGTGTTTATTTTTTTAATTGATTTTGAAGAAATCAATTAAGATTTTGATAAGAGAGATATTCATATATTTTTATGATTTTTGAGGAAAATCAAGCATTGTATTGGAGAAATAAGGTAGTTGTTTTTTGCAAAAGATTTCAAAGCAATCTTTAATTGCAAAAATAGGCCAAATTGTGAAATCTGCAACTATGTAAAGCAAGATAAAGCAGATTGTTTTATCTTTTTGCTATTTTTAGCAGATTGTTTTATTTTTTGCCTTGGGTCGGATTTGAGTTTCCTCTTGAAGAGATAAGGTGTTTTTCTGGATTTTAAAGTAGATTTAGCCTATTTTTAGGAGCTTTTCAGTGTGAGCGTGGAAAAAGAGAGTTTTTTCTACTTTTATGCAGACTTTTGAGACAGTTTGGTACCTTTTCCTTGAGCTTTCTTGGTGAGCTTAGATTAGGGTTTTAGGGAGATTATATTTTGAAGAGGCTTAGTTTTTCTTGCTTCTTCTCAGTCCAGTTGGCAGTTTCTTGCTCTTAACATTTTTGAGCTTGTAAACTTTTTGTACTCAAGTTTTGAGAGTTTCACTCCATCTAATAAAAAGCAACATTCCTATCTCCAATTTTTGTCTCAACTTGCAGTTTTAGTATGATGTTTATATTGTGATTCTGTTTATAGATCCTCTTTATGTCCTATTATTGCAGATCATCGATGCAAAAAGTTCATTTATTGCAGGTTGCATGTTGTGTTTAAATCTAAACCTTCATGCAAATCAATTTTGCACTGGTGTTCATGAGAGATTGTGAATTCATTGTTGTTTTTCTGAAGACTGTTTTGTGAGAGAAATATCAAAGTCATTATTAAGTTTTTTGGATCATTTTAAGTCATAGGTTTTCTTTTCAAGCTATCCTTCTATCCCTTTTCCCATATATTATTTAGAATAATATTCATCATTCGGAGAACCAGCTCACTCTGGAGACTCCTTCTTCATTCAGATCACCCACATCTGAAGAAGGTTTCCATGTGTCAATAGATTGCTGAACTTTCAGTTTCAACAAGGTGCAAATCTATTTGATAATAGTTAATTGATGGTAGCTTTCTAGTTAACTATATAGTTTTCTTTATTAGGGTTTAGCAATAAAATCTTACATGATTGCAAGACTATAGTTGACTCAAGGTGATTTTAGGGTTCCTTACACCTTTCGATGTCTATAAATAAGAGATTTTTCTCATTTGTACATAAATTTTGCTTGATAGCATACATGTTGCATCGGCCTTGCCTGTAGTATTGCTATTATTGTATCTGTTCAAGAACTTTTGGATGAGAGAGTAATATATGTTGTGCCCACCTTGCCTGTAATATTGCTTATTTTGTATATGTTCGCGAGTATTTAATATAATGATGAATTGTTATGCCACTCGGGTTTCATGTTGTTATTATGGTGAATGCTTATCTTAGTTAAATATAGTGGCTAGTTCGATCATAAATTGTATGCGTGTCTCATCTATGCAGTTTATTGTCCTAGTTGGCTATCCTTTGTGTTGTGTTTCTAATAAGCCTATTCAAATTAAGCAAATAGTTGTGCCCACCTTGCCTTCAAGCTGAGAATCTGTAATCTTATCGTATGATGTGTGTGATAATAAACTTATTCAAACAAGAAAATAGTTGTGCCCACCTTGCCTTCATGTTGTAAAGTTGTATTTGATTTATCGTATATTTGTCGTTTCCAATAAACTTTTTTCCAGTCGAGCAAATAGTTGTGCCCACCTTGCCTTCACGTTGTGAAACTGTACCTGAAGTTTATCATATTAGAATATTCTTGCTCCATTTCCTCATGCTCTGTTTTCTTGAGGAAACTAGATATATTTAAAGTAGTTAGCTTAGTTGTAGTTAATGATCTGTGAAACCAGAAAATCCTTAGCTGCAACGTTCTTGGTTTTCTTAACCTTGTGCCTCTTCCAACTAAGAACAAAAAGATAGGACTTAGATTACTTTTCTTTTCCAAGCATTTCAATACTATGAGGGAGCTTCCCCTCCTAATTTGAAGAGCACTCATTATGCAGTGTGCATAGCTGTCCGTACAAACTTGCACTCCAGAGGTGTTAGTTTTTACGCCAACACTTAAGACATTTATATATACATGTGCATATATATATACATGCATATGTATGTAAATACATATGTACGTACATACATATACAAACATATATATACATCCACAGATCCATAGATAGATATATAGATAGATCTTTGCATGTTATAAAGAGAAGACATTGGTGGATTTTAAACAAATAGGGTAGAATAGACAAACTACATGAGAGATAATTTGGTATATTAGTGGCAATAGAAAATATTACATAATGTAATGTAGTGTGGCGGCAAGAATAAGATGCTCATTATGAATTTTTCATAACTAAATGGATAGATATAAATTTTGTTCATGTAGATTTAGGCTATCTGTCTTTCATTTTGTAGAGTTTTATGTCTTAATTACTCATATTTGAGCATGTAGATGACAAATTATTTATGATCTTCGAACATTGTGATCATTTTGATTGCTATGACACAATCTAAGATATGTAAAGATGTGTAAGAGGTGTAATTTTTTAATGTGGGATGTTGATCATGAGCACTTGTATTTATAGTTTTGTATGTGTATGTATGTATGTAATGGCATACAAATATATAAAGAAGTATATATATAGAAACATATATATGCATATACATATATATATATATATATATATATATAAATGTGTACGCACATATATATATACATCTATAGTGCATTTATAAATAGTATATTTGTGTATCTATATGCACCATATATCTATCTATATTATCCATAGTACAAATGTATATAGATGCATATATACATGATATAGAGATATATGAAGAATAGCAAAAAAATTTCCTGTAATTTTTTTTTTTTTTTTTTTTTTAAATTAATAATTTTAGTTGAGTATTCAAAGGTATGTGCTTAAGGACAAGTTTTTGAATATGTGTGTGTGTGTACATGTATGTATATAAATGCATACATATATGTATATAGTATGGATGTGTAATTGCATATACATGTGTACAAGTTTATATATACATACATATATATACATAGACATGTATGTACACAAACATACATACTTATATATACACCCACACTTACATATGTACATACAAGTACACATGAGCGAATAGGTTACAATAGAGAAATCAAATGAGGGGTAGTTGAGCATATCAATGGCAAAAGAAAAAATTCTCAATATTTGATTCAAAATTTGAATGCGAAAGCAAGGAGCAGGAAAAGACACATAACCTATTGTAGTATTGATGTGGAAATGAGATGCTCATTATCACTTTGTCCATAACATAAGCCAATTATCAGAATTAAGTTTTGTTAGTGTAGATCTCGGCTATGAAGCTTTTGTCTTTTAGAGCTTGATTGATCATTTTCAATTTGTCTTTTTTAATGTAGGATGTTGATCATGAGCACTTGTATTTATAGTTTTGTATGTGTATGTATGTATATAATGACATACATATATATAAAGAAGTACATATATAGAAACATATATATATATATATATATATGAGTACGTGCATATACAGATACATATACATCTACAATGCATTTATATATAATAGATGTGTGTATCTATATGCACTATATATCTATCTATATTCTCCATAGTACATATGTATATAGATGCATATATACATGATATATAGCTATTATAGAATAACAAATTTTTTTTTTGTAATTTTTTCTTTTTTTCTTTTCCATAATTGATTTTTTCTAGTTTTTTAAATTAATAATTTTATTTTAGTATTCAAAGTTATGTGCTTAAATACAAGGTTTTGAGTATATATATATGTATGTATGTATGTATGTATGTATGTATATAAATGCATATATATATATATATATATATATATATATATATATGTATATAGTATGGATGTGTAATTGTATAGACATGTGTACAGGTTTATATATACATACATATATACATAGAAATGTATGTATATACAAATAGAGATGAGCGAACTGGTTACAATAGACAAATTGAATGAGGGGTAGTTGGGCATATCAACGACAAAAGAAAATATTGTCAATATTTGATTCAAAATTTGAATACAAAAGCAAGGAGCGGGAAAAGACGAATAACCTATTGTAGTATTGACGTGGAAATGAGATGCTCATTATCACTTTGTCCATAAAATAAGCCAATTATCATAATTAAGTTTTGTTAGTGTAGATCTCAGTTGCACACCTTTTGTCTTGAAGAGTTTGATTGATCATTTTCAATTTGTCTTTGGAATATGAATGTTGAGTAGGAAAATTTTTGGGTTAGATATATGATTCATCTTGTAAGTTTTATGTCTTGATTAGTCATATTTAACCATTCATTTGACAAACAATTTATGATCTTTAAACATCGTGAGATGTTTACATTAACCATTGTTTAGAATACAAGGAGTGGTTATAGAATAATCTAGGATGTTGATCATGACCATTTCTATATATATATATATGTATGCATATGTATATCTATTGATACATATGTATATATAGTATGGATTTATGGTTATATAGGGTAATCACATACACATATATATATAGATGTATATATATAGGCACATATACATACATATATTTATAGATGCACATATACGTATGCATGTTTACATGCATATGTATACATCTAGAGTACATTTATAGATAATATATATATATATATATATATATATCTATATGCACTTTATATATACATGCACATATATGCATATATATAATATATATAGATGTATACATTATTAAAATTTTGTTTACATAATTCATTTTTTGATTTTATTTATTTAATCACAAACAATAGACATTAACTCGTAAAATACAAAAATGTAAAGAACTATAAACGATAGTGTAAGTGACATACGAACTTACAAACATAAACCCTTTCAGCAGACACAGATTTAATGGTTCTATACCCAGACATTTTCCAATTACTTAGACCTAATTTCCATTTTCATTTAATAAATTTGGTTGCAATTGCAATCCATGTGTGTGTGGAAAATGCAAGCAACAACAAACAATAGGCATTAACCCATAAAATACAGAGTTGCAAAAACTATAAAATGACACTGTAAAAGACATACGAAGTTATAGACTTTTTGTTTTTCGCTCCCAATACAATAGACATAGATTTAATGACTTTACATGTAGACATTTTCTAATTACTTAGACCTAATTTTCATTTTCATTTAATAGATTCAACTACAATTGCAATTCATGCGTGTAGAGAAAACATTACTTCCATTCTTAATCATGACCAACACACCATCGTGTTAAGTCTTTATCAAGACAATAAAAAATGCTTAAGCAAAGGAATAAGATAAATGATAAATACTTGTAAGAGAATGCGATGTAGTATAGGAATAAGATAAAGTCAAATAAACTTTGTATCAACGACTATATTAAAAAAAAATGTGGTGACATAAGTTTTATTCAATAAGTGTTATCTAAAGCATGATAAATATCCTTGATTGGGTTGTTCAAATGTAAAATATGATATTTGATACATTACAATGAATTATGAAATGTATAATTTATAGAAATCCAAATAGTTTATATACATGGAATCATTCAATTTGATGCATGTGGAAATGATAATTTCATTGTGATTATAGCGGCATGAATATCATTGACCACCAATTGAGTTGTCTTTTCAAACTTCATTAATTCAAGTAACAACACAGAGAGATTAAAAGTAGTTTAGTTCATGCAAAAAATAGTTAAAATTAAAAAAAAACATGAAAGTATTAGAAAGAGAAATTGATTAATATGAAAGATAGGCAAGATGCAAAAAATCTTACAAATGTCCTTTCGAGTGAACTTGGCACCTAAATCCATTGATGGCAACCCTTTCTTACATGTGGTCAGCAAATAAGTGAACATTGATGAATTATGTTATTAAGCCTGTAAGTGAAGAGGAGACAGTGACTGATAAGGTAGTCAAGGACAGGGGACAAAATAGTATAATAAACAGTAGACATTACATGATAAAATGCAAAGAACAACAAATTATAGATGTTAACTGAAAAAATGCGGAGATGGAAAAAACTATAGAACAACACTGTAAATGATATAAGAGCTTACAAATGGCTAGTTTCTTGTTTCCAATACAATAGAAATAATCCCTGGTAGCAGAGACAGATTTCATCTTGATGAATTTTGCTAAGCGAATGAATAAATAATGCAAAAAATGAATATGTAAAAGATATAGGAACTTACAAATGGCTCCTTTTTGGCTTCTAATATCATAGATAGAACCCCTCTCAATACACATGGATTTCATAGACATAGGAAATTACAACCACTTCTTTCTTTGTTTCCAATATGAGAGACATAGATCTTGTCAATAGACACAGATGTCTCTCTCATCAAACAATTTGAGCTAGTGAGTAAACAACACGAAAATGACATTGTGAAAGATATAGGAACTTACAAACCTCTTGCTTTCTACTTTGAATATGAAAGATGTAAAGTGGCTGAGAAAATGAGAACATGAAGAATGAGAGAATTGGACCATTTAATCTGCATATATGGGCAGAGAGAAATGGGAAGTCGAATGAAGAATGCAACTATTACATGTGGAAGCAACGATCTTGAGTGAATTTGAACAACAAACTACAGGGCATAAGAGACATTGACAATTGAGTGATAACAGTTGCTTTTTTGCACAAGGATTGGGCTACCACATGCAACAAGGTGGTTGCTGGTGTGTGGCAATGTTGTTTGTGAAAGCATTTATCTCTGTCAAAGGTCTCTATGTTGGTTGTAAAACTGTCTAGGAAGGCAAGCGAAGCAAATCAATTTCTTTCCAATTCCCCCCATTTTGAACTATGATGCATGTAGACTGTGTGAGTAGACAGAGATGTCATCCTTCTGAGCCAATCTAAGCAAATGAATAAACACTACAAATCATTGAAATTTATACCATAAGCCATTAATGGTAGTTGCATTACAGTCTATTAACATTAAATAGAAGTGTATGACTATATATGCATAAGCCCATTATCACAACGGTTTGCATGCGCAACAACAATGGGTGCAAGAACCCAACTATAGCCAAGAAAATTAAAAATCCATGAAACATTTCCAATATTAAGTAATACATCACATTTAGTATGTACGAATTTCCATCCTAACAAAATTTTGTCCATTAAAATGGTGCATTGAGGATCATGGCAACAAAGTATGTATATTGTTATGTTGATGTTTTCGGGATTAATTTATTAAAGGCTAGTTATTGATTTTTTTTTCCTGTTTTGTCATTAACTGCTGGTATTTCCATCATGGTTTTGTCATTTTGTAATTTATTTAATAATCATTGTAGCAAACCTTCCTATTAGAAATATTTAATGAGCTTTTTCATTTTTTGTATAGTCATTCTTCGCATACACTTTATTTGGGGATGCATAGAATTTTAAGTAGTACATTTGCATTTACTATTGGCGAGTTTTCATTTATCGTGAGTAGATTGAAGTGCAGATGTCATTAGTGGCTTATGGTGTGACGTTTTAAGTATGTTGAGCAAAGTATTACTTGCCTTGTTTGTCCATTTGCTCAGGTTGTTTGATGAGGCTGAAATTTGTGTCTGTTGAGAGGGTTTAGATCTAGCATGTTGGAAGCAACAAAGGTGGCATTTGTAAGTTCCTGTATCTTTTAAACTTTTTTTTTTTGGATTATGTATTGATTAGCTTGAATTTTTCGATGAGAGCGGGATCGGTGCCTTTTGGGAGGGTTCATGTCTAGCATTTTTTAATCAAAAAAATGAAGCATTTGTAAGTTGCTATATCTTTACAGTGTTTTTTCATTGTTGTTTGCATCTTTGCTTTTTATGAGTTAATGCCTACTTTTTTCTATTTTTTAGTGCGTTTATGTGTTAGCCTCTCTTGTTGAGTTAAAGACTTGTCCACATTTTGTGTGTTAACCTCTATTACTGTCTGTTGTTGAGTTAGAGGTTAAAATTGTAATTTATTAACATCGATCTTTGTGGCAGCCATGATTAAGAATGGAAGTAGCTAGTTGCACTTCAATCTATTCGATGAAAATAAGAATTTTTTGTATTTCAAATATTTCTTGGGTTTGAAATTTCACCAGAATTTAATAATGACAATTGTACTTGAGCCCATTGACAATAAATGAAGACAAGGAAATAATGAATGGTAAACGTCCTTGCTAGAACAAGAGGCATTGACATAAACAAGCTACAACAAAGTATTATCAGTTGATGAAATGAGTTTGATAGATTCAAATGTAGCTAGCATGCATGTGTGAAGAGAAAAAATTAGTTCCATTCGTAATAGTGGGCAGCACGGAAGTTGAGATTAATGAATAATGGTGTTAAGCCTTTAATTCAACAATAGAGTGTGACTCATAGAAACATTCAAAAGGAGGGAGGAATAGACATTAAGGCATAAAATGCAGAGAGCAAGAAACAATAGGCAAGGAGTCATAAAATGCAGATATGTAAAAAAGTATAAAATGATAGTGTAAAGGATAGAGCAACTTACAAGTGCCTTCTTCTTCGCCTCAAGCACAAAAGACATGAATCTTGTCAACAGATACAGATTCCATTTCCATCAAATAATCTAAGCAAGTGAATAAATAACACAAAAATGAGAGTGTAAAGATATAGTAACTTACAAATGCTTATTTTGTTGCCTCCCTCTTGAAACAGTCAAAGCAAATGAATAAGCAATGTAAACCGTCCTTTGCTCAACAGATTTGAAAGTTGAAACCATAAGCCATTAATAATGCCTACAATCCAGGTTGTTCGTAATCAGTCAACGTCGGGGACTAGTGAGTGTAGAAAACAACAAACAATAGAGATTTATCCATAAAATGCAGAGTTGCAAAAAACTGTAAATCAACACTGTAAAAGATCTAGTAACTTACAACTACTTTTTTTTTCGCTACTAGTATGATACACATAAATCCTATTGACATAGACAAATTCCACTCTTATGAAATATTCTGATGAAGCGAATAAACATTGCAAAAACTGACAGTGCAAAAGGCATAGGAATTTACAAATTACTCCTTTTTTCTTGCGCACACAATCAAAATACATTGTCCCAGTAGACTAAGCTTTCACCTTCATGAAACAATCAAAGCAAATGGATAAACAATTCAAATGAAAAGTAGGGTGTATATATTTATATTGTTGTGATAAAAATGCGATGTGAGGGCAAAAAAATAAGATATAAGGACATCACTACATCAAAGAACATTTGAAAGGAATGCAAATTTTCCAATAGAAACTAAGCATTAAGGATTGTCTAAATTTCTCCATTCCTAATGCTGAGAAATAGTTTGCACTGTAACAGGGCCCATCATAGGTGCACATATGTAAAAACCTATAAAGTAGCGGTGTTGAAGATAGAGGAACTTACAAACGCGTTGAATTCCCCTTACAAAAATAGTACACATAGAACCTGTCGATAGACAAAGATTCCACTCTTGTCAAACAAACTGAGCAGATCGAATAACAATGCAAAAGATGACAACGTAAAAGATACAAGAACTTACAAAGACTTGGTTTTTTGTTTGTTGTACTATACATATAAAGCATTTCAATAGAGGCAGATATTGTTCTGATTGAATTATTCATAGATTTTGTGAATAAGGCATGCCACTCGTGGAATAGATATAAACCCTCTCAATGGAACACATTATCTAACAGATGACTTTGAGAATTCGTAGGACTTTCCAAGTGAACCATGCTGGGGAAATGGGAGCTATGAAGATACAAAATGTATCCATTGCAGCTTCGATGCATCTAGAAAACACTTACCACCATCAAAGCTTGTCATGAAGGTTGTAAATGTGTTTGAGAAATCAAGTAAACCAAATCAATTCTTTCCAATTCCACCCATTCTCCTATCAATAGGGACAGTTCCCAGTGTTGTCAAAGAGTCAAAGCAAGCATACACAATATGCAATAAATGCAATGCAAAAGATATAGTAACTTACAAATGCTTCATTTTTTGTTTGAAATATGATAAATATAAACTTTGTCAGTAGATAGATATTTCACTTTCGCCTAAGAAATCAAAGCAAGTGAAATTGTTTCCTAGACAGAGTGAAATCTTCACTCCATAAGTCATAAATGACTCATGCATTTGAGTCTATTCACAGTGTATGAACATTAGGTGCGAATAAATACATAATACCCTTGTAAAAATGTCATGTGTACACAGAAACAACAGGTGGGAAGACAAGACTATATCAAAGAACAATAGAAAGCCATGAAGTGTTTCCAATAACAAGAAAACGTTAGGAAATGATTATATTTTCATGTTTCTTGTGCGGAGAATAATTTGCAATTAGGAAAGTACAAAAGCATATGAAAGACGCTAACAACTGATGAGAGAATACTTAAATTTTTTGTAAAATATTTCAGTGGGCAGGGAAAAACATTTTGTATTTATGAAATGTTTGTAATAGCAAATCAGCCTATATAATGCAAAGATGTTAAAAACTATAGAAGGAGATTGTAAAAGATATAGGTACTTACAACTGCTTTGGTTTTTGGTTCCCACATAATAGATGTAAAATTTATGGGGACGAATAGATTCGATGCTTATCAAACAATCCGAGAAACTGAAAAAACAAGGGAAATATGACAGTGTAAATGGTATAAGATTTCATAAATGCCTCCTTTTTCGATTCCAATGTGATAGATATAAACTGTTTGAATAATAAACTGGGCAAATGAATAAACAATGCAAAGAATTGTTTCCTCAACAAACTCAATATTTCATGCTGTAAGCCATTAATGACAACTGCATTCCAGTCTAGTCACAATAAATGCAAGCTAGAGACTATATAGGAACAATGGTTTTGTTAAAATGGAATGCACGAGTAGGAACATTGGACATGAACACATGAGTATAAAGCATCCACTTAATCAGGCCAACAAAAATTTGGAATAGAACAAGGAACGTTACAATTGTAGGTAGATAAAAAAACTACCAAACAGGATTGCAAAAGGTCTAGGAAGTTACATATGCCTGATGGTTCACTTGTAATATGATAGACATAATACCTGTGAGCAAACACAAATTTCACTGCCGTCAAACAATGTGAAGAAATGAGCAGACAAGGCAAAAAAATGATAGTGTAATAGATATTGGAACTTACATATGCCTCGTTCTTTGTGTTGAACATAATAGTTATAAATTCTTCCAATGCGTACTGATTTCATTTGCATTAAACAATGTGAGGAAATGAACAAGAAACACAAACAATTTTTGGCATGACAAATTTAAGACTTGACACTATAAGCAATTCATGAGTCACAAATGCATATAAAGAGAAAACATGTTAATTAACATATTTCAGTGTCGTCAAACAATGTGGACAAATGAGTAGGCAACAGAAGAAAGTGACAGTGTTGTAGATATAGGATTAACTTAGAAACGCTTGATTGTTTGCATGTAACACAATAGACATAATTTTTTTTAATAGAGACTGAATTAACTGCCATGAGAGAATCAGAGCAAATGAAGAAGAAATGTGAACAATGTTTTGTTTGACAGAATCAAGACTTCACACCATAAGCCATAAATGACTTATGAATGCATATAAACTATAAAATAAGATTGTGAAAGAATAGGAAGGTACACAGTCAGTAGAAGACTAAGCCACTTGATAGCAAGAAATTTAAATTGTCTACGAGAATTTCTATATGATTATGTCATCTATGTAGTCTACACAATTCTCTATCTTCAAATATTGATTGTCAAAATGAGGAGGGAAAGATATGAATTCTCAATATAATTTTGTTAAGACTATTGTTGAGCTGCTCAAAGATACAAGTGTCTCATTCTTTTATATTATTATGGTGTGAAAAAAATGATGCAGATGTACCAAAGTGCTCGTACCTTGCAGAGCAAGTAGCCAAAAGTGTTATAAAATCCCTGGCACTTGACATGGAATTTATAACACTTGACTACATTCTGCAGAGCAAGAAATTTGTTTTGTTTCTTCATCCTGCCAAGATTAAATGCAATGTGTGTAAGATTCAAGCCAAATTCAGATGCAAAACATGTAAGAATCATATAAACTATAAAATAACATTGTGAAATATATAGGAAGGTACACATGCCTTGTTTTTTACCTATTAGCAATCAAGGAAAACTAGACATAAATAAAAGCATAGTGTCCTTC
Source organism: Sequoia sempervirens (assembly GCA_007258455.2). NCBI lineage: Eukaryota > Viridiplantae > Streptophyta > Pinopsida > Cupressales > Cupressaceae > Sequoia > Sequoia sempervirens. The sequence goes on along the minus strand of VDFB02327927.1, from coordinate 16,723 downwards.
GAGACAAAAGACATATTATGTTCCATCAATAGCTATAATACATTTTGGAATGAAATTGACAGATTGAAACTGCAGTGTAGGTTCTCTAAATTTAATCAAAATAATATGTGTTGTCTACATGTCCCCATCATCCTAGTGATTTTCCTATGAAGATATCCTAAAACAAAAATCAAGTTTTCAAAAATGGCATTGCAAAGAACCTTACAAACATTTTTGTAGATATATAATACTTGAGAGGAACATGTAGTATTGATGCATTTTGGAAACTAGGATCTAGATTGTTTGGAATAACATTACAAATAAGGCCACTATCATTTTCGTAGTTAAGTAATTTTTTGATAAATACAGTGTTGTATGTTAAAGCACCAAGCATCTTACTAGATATTTTCTATTTCACATAAAAGAAAAATTGAATCGGTATAGTTTTCTTTTTGGTCACAAACATGTGCATATAAGAAATCAAAATAAACTAATACATAACTTATAACTGCTTATGAAATTGTGAGCAAAGCTATTCACATCTATACTATGTATGTTTGAAAGAGATCAAAATACGATTGTCAAGTTATGTAGTGCATATGAGAGCTGAAAATAAACTATCAGATTAGTCTTAATAAAAGAATTAACACGATTGTCTTCTCATTGACATTTTCAAGAATAGTTAGGTTGTGATGGCTCTTAAACATTTTGCTTGTTGATATTGTTCTATGTTGCAGCGTTGCACTTCCTGGATCCTGTTTCATAATCAATAAGCATTAAACTCATGACAATGTAGTTTGTATGACATGTTATTAATGAATAGGAATAGAAATTGGAATAGTGCAATGTAAGCACCTGGGCCAAACTACAAATGTCTTTTCAAGTTGATGGAGATGCCATGCTGCTTGCTTCAATCACAATTCGTATGATGCAATTATCCACTGCAAGTGTGAACGTTCCTTGTAGCCGAAATTTTTGTAGCAAGAACATTTTGTGGACATGTCTTTCTTGTAATCTTCAAATGGAATTGCAGTTAGCTGTGGGAAGCAGTTTTGCAGCTATTGTTTGTGTAGATAACAGTCCACAACTCCATCTACTGTATGAATAGTACATTGCAGAAAAGTAATATATTCAATCTTTTTGTCAATGCAACATCATTCTTTGATGTTTGCATAAAAAAACTCTTTGTCTACATGAAATGAAAATTGGTTCGTATGGGGGCAAGTGGAAATTCTTAGGCCTTATTATTCCTGTCACCTACAATGGTAGTGCAGATAAAATTAGTGAAAAATCACAACAATGCACTTTTTTGGAAATTCACTATACAAAAGCACACACAACAAGCGCTCTCTATCAAAAATCTATGCTAGTGTGTAAAAGACAAATGGTTCAGGTGTTTACTTCCATGTTTGATGTCTTCAGTGGTTCTAGGGAGGCCTTTGTAGATGCAACATTGAGTTCATCAATAAAGTTGGACTATGTTGTTTTCATCGAATTTGTGCCTTTTGGCCCAGAACAAACAATATTTCTAAACAATATGAAATGGGTTTTAGCTGATGCCAGGATCAATTGAAGTGTTGTATACAACTTTGTGTGGTTGATCGAGACTATAAGCTGCAAGGTACCGAATTGTAGAGATGCAAGATGCCATGGGAAATCGGTTTAAGAATTCAATGGCATTGAATTAGAATAAAAACTTAAAGTTCAAAAATAGACAAATTAATCTAATCAAATATAGACAGTTCAAATGCAAGTGTTGTGAATACAGAAAAGCATGTTATATCCAAGTTTGTTTCATGGAAAACAAATTGTAAAAAATCTTTAGTAGGTTTCAAAAAGAAAAGTGCTAGAATTATATGATGTCATCATGAATTGTGCAAAACATCTTATAGTGGCGAAATCATCTTGGCTTTCCCCATCTTTAACTTGCAACTCATTTGGCATTGGCGCTTGATAATGACTAGTAACAACAATGCCAATTGTTCCAATAGAGAAGTTGTCATTTGATTGGACGAGCTGCGAGATGGTTATGTCGGGAATCAATTTGCGTTCTTTACAGACTTTGTCAATGGGTTCAATGGTGCTTCTAGCAGTTAAAACAAGGGAATAATCAACATACCCTCTTTCATATTGAGTTTTTTTCCTAATTTCAAAGTTTGTGAGGAAGACACTTGTATGAGGTGATAAAAATGGCAGAAATGTGTCAATTAATTTGTTGTTGATGTTTGTAGTGATTGTCATTTCACCATAACTATCAACTAAATCAACATGCACAATTGTTGCTTTTGGTGGTGTTCCAAGATTTGTGGTAATAGCAGGAATAACAAGGCCATAAATAGCCAAAACATCACCTTCAAATGCTAGAGCCGAGTGCTTTGTGCATATATCAAAGATGTTTGATGGATTTGCAATCACTGCTTTCAATCTATAGATTGCGATTTGAGCAATGACGAAAAGTAAACTGATAATTAAACATATAAAGAGTCAAGTCATATGTTACACAAACATGATAAAGTACATGCCTCTTTTCATATTTTTTGTCAACCGACTCATCCATCTCCTACTTTGCAAATAAATCATATTTGTGTTTTCCAAATGTTTTTGCAAACATATGCAATGAGATATTTATGTGAAGCATGTATCAAAACAAACTGTGGAAAATACATTAATGAGGTTTGACATGTTTTTAAATTTTTTTGGTGTCAAATTTCAAGTACTCACCTATTTGTAGATGCTCTTGATGTTGTATTGGATGCTGGCCAATGCTGAGAAATGTGTTGTATGAAGTAGCCAAATATTTGTAACCTGCAACTGGCAATTTAGAAACTTGATATGTATACAAAAAGTATTTTATGGTTCTATTACAACCTAGTTGTGTGATGCATGCAATTTTTGATTTTCCAATTTCTTTGTAATAAAGAAATGTATCATGTGCAATGCTTAATTAATATGTTTCATAATAGCATACCTGTTTCAAAATAGTTGTCTATTCATTTGCAATATCATAACCATGGAAGATATTTGGAATAGTATGATTGATACTATTATTTTCAAATAGTAGCGAGACCTAAAATTTACATGAGTACAAAAAAAAAAGCAGCCACATAAGAAGCTCATAGCAACTAGAGTGGATACTATAAACAAAAAACCAAATAGTAGCTAGCAGAATTTGTGCAATCAATTTAAAAGGTTCATATCCATGAAGTAAATACTATGTGGTTGTGCTTGAAAGTAGTTGTGCAATCCATAACAAACTTGCCTTTGTAATTTTTTTCTAGTAAAGAATCATATGGTGTGCAAAGGCTTAGCAATATTGTGTGTGATAGCAAATCTATTTCAGAACAAGTATACACTGACTTGCAACTTGGTATGGTGGCACCAAAATCAACTCATGTAAATGGTCTTAGGTCTTGAGTTTGGTTTTAGGGTGTTTTTAGTCTAATTTAATTCAATAAGGTCATAATAGACCATTTTTCTAATGTAACTAGTCTATTTGGTCGGTTTGGAGTCATTTTGTAAAAGTTGTCATTTGCAAAAATTGCAAAATTGCAATAATTAGGAAGTTGAAGGGTCAAGTAGTATAAAAGTTGGTTGTAGTCATTGAGTCAGGTTGGTTGATGTTTAAATTGGCTTGTAAACCTTGAGGTAGGGGTTGGAGAGTTGTATGTGAAGTTTAAACAATAAAAATTCCTTGTTTTCATTTAATTTTATGTGTGTTTTTATCAAACTTTGTTGCTCCAGGTTGTTGTATGAATCCGTACAGGGCAATATTGCTCCATAAGCTATTGAATTCAATGAAGGCATGAGATAAAATCATTTTGAGTTTTGTTTGATTGGATTTCATCAAAGCAGAAGCATTTTAGGGACATTTTTCTGGTAACGGGTCTGTAGAACCCTATTTGAGGGTTTGATGGCATTTAAAATGTATTAATCACCCATTCCACCAGTAGAACTGCTTGTAACTTTGTGGAATAGGTGCACTAGGATAGATTTAGATGTTGATGGAGGTTTCAAGAGCAGGGAAGGAAGTTTGAAGGAGTTTTGTTATTGCCCTTGTTAGGATTTCATGAGTTTTGGCTTGAAGTTGATGGCTACAAGTTGGAGTTTTCTTTAAATGCAATGAAGAAGGTTTGGAGTTGGTTCATAAAGCATGTACAGACCCTATGTGATGTGACTAGGGTGTTGGTAAGGTGAAATAGTGACTGTAGAATATAGTTTCAATAAACCCTCATTGTGCAAGCCTAAATTAGCCTAAAACAAGTGTTTGAGATATGGTGAGTTTGTGGGAACTTTACTTTGTCAAAAGTTGTTGAATTAGAGTTTTTTAGTTTGGTTGTGACCTTGCAAAAGAGATTTGGGGTTGGAAGAGAGTTTGGGTTGGTGTTGCTTTGTAAAAGTGGCCTAATTTGGCCTTAAGGTAGTGTAGCAGCAGTGATTTAGGGATGATGGTTCAAAGTGACCCTATGAGATTTTAATATATGTTAAAGAATGCCTTAATGGGTGTCTAGAATGATGAAAGGTTTGTGAGTTTGAAGATTCTTTTGAAAGATATGCATGAATTTCTTTATTTGATATGCTACAAGGAGAATAGGATGGAGTTGTGAAGAGTTGTAAGGGCAGAAAGATTGTTTGAATTTGATCAAATTGTGATTGTTAGAAGGTTTTACTCCCTGCTCTACATCACAATTGCATAGGGATGCCACAAGTTTAGAAGAACATGCCTGGTGGCCTTGACCAGGAACACTAGCAAAGTCAAAGTCTGCATACGCAGAGTTGCGGAAGAGTAAGTATCCTGATTAGAAGCACGAACATTACAAACAATAGTTTATCCAACAATCCTTTTGTACTCACATAAATTGTATGCCAGTTTTGTGCATTAGTGAGTAGTAGTGATAATAACACACTACAGAGAGGAAGTTGATACTAAATAATTATAGTTGCAAAATAGTATACTATGCCCTGGTGACTAGAGCTAAAGGGATATTGGAAAATGGTTTGACCAATATGTATCTAGTGCTTTGAATTTGATAGTAACAATTTCGATGTTATGTATCCAAAAGTGATCCAACAAACTGCCTGCATGTGTTGTTGGCTTGTCAACAATCAGTGACAATTTGCATTGTTCCATAAATTCAAGAAGTGTTGTTGGTTTTGTTGATTCTAACATGTCAATGTTAAAGTCTCCAACAATAATCAATTTCAAATTACTTGGAAAAGAGGTAACAATAGTTTGTATAAAATAAAAAAGATCATGAATAGGTGTGTTTAGTCTCAAGTACAAATTTACGATGCACATAGTAGTATGCATATGCAATGGGTCAATGGTTATTGGTTCTAGATATTTTGTTGAAAAATTATGAAAGTTTTGCACTAAAACTATTTTCTTGCAGCATGTTAATAGGCTATGAATACCTGCTGCAGTATAGCAATTGTATCTTTTGTTAAGGAAGCCAACGTGGTCAAACAGATTATGTTTCATTTCTTGGAAGCAAAGGATAGTTACTTGGAGCATATCATGGTCACACACTATTTATTGTGCATGCAATGCAAAGCTATGTGTGTTCAAAGATCATATGATAAAATGGTCTAGAGAGACAGACAAAAGGTTGTGCTCTACTTTCCATTGTGTTGAGGCCATAAGGCATTGCATTTTGTGATTTACTTTTTTTGACACTCTAAAGTTTTGTTCTTCCAGCCTATGCATGAGATATAGTGATTTGATGTTTCTTACGTGTGATAAAGCAGTGTACACAAGGCCATGTTGATAGACCTTACATGGTTCAAAAGTAATTGTGTCCATTGTCAGACCTTGTGCTCTATGAATAGTTCATGCACATGCAAGTTGCAAAGGAAATTGTGCTCTAGTGACTATTTTTGTACTATTTTAACTTTTCTAATGATTATCATTATGGATGTCCAAGAAGGCATAATACAATTTGTATATAAACTTTGCATTCTCCGTCAACACAAATTTCCAACAGTGGAACCATTGAATTCTATCCAAACAATGTCTTCTTGTGTGGTTGTATGCAATTTGAAAATGCCATCTGCACCATTAACTAGTCCATCTTTTGTATCAATGTTGCAAGTGATCAATTCAACTAAAATGTCTTGCTTGAGCAAAATTGTGCTAGGTAATGATGATTTTAGAGGTTGACATTGAGTGCTATGAATTTTTGTGTCTTGTTTATCAATTACATCTAAAACATAAAGCTTTGTTGATAAGTTGTCTAGCATTCTTTTGCTGTGCATTTCAACTACTGTATTTCTATGAAAAAAGTATGGAAATCGTGGATCATTCAGAGGTGTCTTATAGCACATTGCATTCAAATAGGCAATGTCTCCATTTTTTTGTCAATCGGTCCTAGCACGAATAAGTATGGAAATGAAATGTTGATTTGTTTGTTTGATCACACTATGTAGTTCAAAGCATTTGACATTGTCAGTCCAAAAGGTGTATGGAATTTTCTCCTTATCTATTATTGGTTCTTCGAATATCCAAGTATCACACATAGGTTGTGCTTGGTAGAAGTCACCACAGAAAATGATATCTATGTTTCCAAAAGGTGTCATTGGTGTGTGCTTAATCTGATGAAGTCTTCTGTCAATGTTGTAAATCATTTTTGAACTAATCAAGGAGACTTCATCAATAAGAAGAATTTGCATTTTTTCTAATTTTTTGCTTAAGGCATCCATTGTGTTTGAATATAGAGGAAACATTTTTGAAGAGTTACATGGAAATTGGAAGATTGAATGTGCAGTAATGCCACCTGCATTGAATGCAACTTTTCTTGTTGAAGCAATAATAATGCCTTTAGGCTTCAATGGATCACTGTCTAGTTGTTTATCATAGTATCGAATCATTGCATCGAAAAGTATTTTTTTTGTATAGATTTTCCATGTGCCTATACCACTTGTTAAGAACAAGTACAATGCTTTTTTCAGAGCAAGCCTTTTTGCCATTAGTATGTCCTTTACTATCGATTGTTTTTCTTTCTTCAATTGTCTTCCTAGTTTGTAATATTCTTCATTGCTTAAAAGAAATGGATGTGCAATCTCTGAGAATAGTTTTTTGTAGGTATGATCTTTGAGCTTTGTATTCTTGATATGGCTCAAGTCATTCATGATGTCATATTTTTTGATGCCATCTTCCTGTCTACTTGTATCGATTCCATCTGCAATGTTTATTGTTGGGCAGCTATCCTTTTCAGCCTTGCTGAAGCTTCATCAATGCCACCCCATTTAGGAACAATTTGTGCAGTAAACAATTTTTCGATACTCGTAATTGCACTTTCTTTACATTGAACGCTGCACTCCATGTTTCATATCTAATTAATAAGCTTTGTTCACTCGATCTGAAAGACACATACAACATAAGTTTTTCTCTGCAATAATTTTTAGGGTCAGTCTATGGATTGTATCTTACATAGCGTATGATTTATGGTCTTGCTCTTTTTTTGCATATTTTTGGGATTGCCAAAGTAAAAAGTGGCATATTCAGCTAATGAAAAATTGTCAAGAGCTTTTGGCTGTTGCATGTATTTTTCTATTATAGATGTACACATGATATTTTCAGAATTGTCTTGCTCTTTTTCCAATAGCTTAGGGCTTTTTAACACGAACACTCAACTTTCTAATGGTGCAGTATTGATGAAAACAATATTCCTTGAGCATTTACGTAGTGGATGAAAGAATGATATGAATGACTTGACAATTGGACATTTGTTGATAGTTAAGTAATGCATTGTCGAGCTTGCGTATAAATTGCACTTTTCCATCATAAACAATAGTGCATTCGCATCACAATTTTTGAAATGCTAAAGACAATGTTCTATCTTGTTTTGTCATATATGAGCTACAGTAAGATGCAACAACATCTGCGTCTAAAATAAATTATGTCTTTGTATTTGCATACCATAGTCTGGGTGTAGACACATAAAAATGACTTGGGCCTGCAAGCTCTATTTTCACCACTTTCATCCTAGCATAATTAAAAAAATTAATTATGTCATTTGGTCCATTTTCAACTATTAATTAAATAATTCATAATTATTTAATTAATTTATGTCTTTTATTCCTCTTGATTATTTAAATAGATAAATTTTATTTATTTATTTAAATACATCACTAATTGTCTAAGGTCTCTATAATTAAATAAATTTCTTAATTTATTTAATTATCTTTGTCCACTAACTCCTCCTAATTATTTAAATAGATAAATTTTATTTATTTATTTAAATACGTCATTAATTCTTAAATGTCTTCTTATAATTAAATAAATTCTTTAATTTATTTAATTATTATCCATCTTGACATTTTCTCCATTTTAAATAAAATTATTTATTGAAAATAATCTCACTTTCTAATTTTCCCTCTTTTAGTAAATAATTCAAATTAATTATTTACTGTCATGTGACCCCACCTTTTGAATTAATATCAATGTTAATTCAAAATAGTCTTTTTCCTCCAAAAAATAAGTAACTTCTATTATTATTTGATTTTCCAGCTACCTCTTTTTTTGTGCCAATCTTATCTCTTTGTCACATGCATTGTCAATACTTGATTTGATTTTCTCAAATTGAATCTTGTCCACTCATTTTGAATTTGACCTAATGTTTCCCTAACCCTAATTGCGGGTTGTCTTATTGAATCTTGTCCATTGATTCTAGGGCATTTGTCAATCTTCAATCTTGGCCATTCATCCAAAATTGCATTTTCTATAAAATGACAATTTTTCTCTCATTTTGACATTTCATGCAATCTTGTTATCATCTTACAATCTTGTCATTTTAGCTCTTGTTTAGGCATACTTCATCTTTCATTTGGCATTTTTACATACATTAGTCATAGATCATAGTTGCTTACTAGTTGCATAATATTGCATTGTCATTCAAATCCTTCAACATTTGCTTTGGTCTTGGCATTGTCACATATTGCTCACTCCAAATCTGAGGGAAAACTACATATTGTAGCAAGTTGAGAAGGTGTAATGGAGGTCAACCATGGAGATTGAAGACATTTGGTGAGCTTGTTCCTTTTGTTTTCATGTTATTTTCTTTTGTGCTTCATTATTACTTTGGGTTTTGATTTATTTAGCTATTAATCTGCTAACCTAAGAATTTTCCTAAGTTACATTGGTGAATCTGACGCAAAAATCTCAATTTTTGTTTGTTCCATATGGTTTTTTGTTCTGTTTTGCAGCTATAGGTATGGAACGACGCATTTGCAGCTTCTAGTGCCGCAATCGCTACGTCGCGACACATTCGACAAATAGAGTGATGCATCTGCAAAGTCGAGCCACATTCAACATTTATAGAGACACATTCACCAATACTACGACGCAGTCGACATTCAGAACGACACATTTGAACATTGAGACGTATCTGTTTTGCATATTGACACATTCGACTGACAGATCCTGGCATACCAACTCGAGACGCATTCGGCTAGTAAACTTTTGCTTTCAAATTTTTCTAGAATTTTCTTGATTTCTTTTTGCAATCTATTATTTCTTTATGCAATCTGTTAGGTTAGGGGTTTTCTGGTTACTAATGGGTTGTTGCAGCATGTGGTTTTGAATCATTTGTGGGTCCAAGACATCCTTTTGAAACTACTAACAAGTAGTTTTGTAGGTTCAATCACTAGTACACAAACAACAATATATGAATAAATAAACTACTAAAAATTGCATATAAATGACTAACTTTAGTCACGTGACTATTAGTGGTTTATGTGTAGTCATTTATAACACCACTAAATTTATGACTAAACAATTTTAGTCATTTATTTAGTCATTGATTTTAGTCATTAATTTGGTCATTAATTTAGTCATTGATTTAGTAATTAATTTAGTCATTTATATGCAATTTTTATTCATTAATTTTGTCATGGTAGTGATTTATTTAGTCATATATTTAGTCATTGATTGTTGTTAACTGGTTATTTATTTAGTCATGATAGTCATATATTTATTCATTAATTTAGTCATATATTTAGTCATTAATTTAGTCATATTTAGTCATATTTAGTCATTACTTTAGTCATATATTTAGTCATATATTTAGTAATTAATTTATTCATGACTTTAGTCATTAATTTAGTCATATATTTAGTCATTAATTTAGTTATTTTTATTTACTGATTTCCATTAATTGGTAGTAAATATAGTCATGAAATGAATAATTTATTAAATACCTTTTACCAATTTTTAGCTTCTTGCTTAAAATTAGTAAGAATTTAGGGGAAATTACTTGTTGGGGTATTAAAATTTTGATGTCAAGTTATCCATTGAACTTCTATTTTCAGAATAAAGACTGTTTTAGGATTGATTTGTCAAAATCATTCAACAGTTTAGGTGAAACTAATTGAACAATCCTAACAAAATGAAGGTTAAACAATTTTCATTCAGAGAACAATATTCAAGCTAAATTATTCATCTACAGTGATTGTTTCTATTAAAATAAATTGCAAATCAAAGAGCAAGAATGCTTAGATAATCATTCATTTTGATTACAAAACACATGTTTTAAACAATTGCAACTTCATAATTTCAAAATATGTAAATGGATAAAATTCAGAAAGATACATAAGCCATTACATATCATGAACAAATGATTTATTGATAAAAATGTTCAGTAATTCCACACAAGTTGTGGGAGTAGCCTGATTTGATTTCTTAATCAAATGTTGAATACAAGTAAAATGTATATCACACAACTAAAAAATAACGTAAGAACAGGGAGAGAAGGCGATTCGTCATTGCCTGGAATGATAAATCATCGTCGTAGTCAGGTTGATCTTGGTTCAACTCCAGTATCAGGTTGAACTCCAACTCCAAGGTTTACCTACAAAATTGTGAGGGGTGATGTTAGAGCAATGAGAAATCACATTCTACCTTATCCCTACATTACCAACATAAATGAAATTTACTTCTTATCAGGCATTCACCAGATGATTAACTTTGAAAAAAGCAGAGCATCAAAAGGAACCATTGAATCTATTGTTTTTGCTAACTGGTTTGTTTCATGTGCAAAAATAGGAAATGTAATGTTGTTGATTATTGAATTTCAAATATGAGTGGGGAGAAATGTGGCTCCCTCAAGGGTTGAGCTCAGCTCATGATAGTGACACATGCACAGTATGAAGAAAAGTAATCAGAGCCATCTATGTAGCTTATTAAATGATAGTGAATAGGCATACATGCCAAAGTTCATATTTTTCTATACATAAAGTGTGAAAAGTCTTGAGTTTTTGTTGTTTATATGAAGATTATCTCATGGAAACTACTAATAATAAATTCATGGAGTGATCAAATCAGATTAGAGTGATTTTCAACATTTCAGTAATATACATGAAGGAATCATAGGATATAGAAAATACAAAAATGCTAAACATTGATAGTGATAATGCATTCAAAGAGTAACCAGTCACAACAAATAAATATGAGTTAGAACCAATATCATTGTCTTTTCAATAAGATGACGAAGCTACAAGGGACATTAAGTTCATTGAAATGTGATTGTTAACACAAGGATTTGCACCCAAAGTTAAGCTGAATAACTTATTAAATCCTGTGCATATGGGACTATTCTCAGGCTGTGGGTATCCTATGATGAGAATAGACCTCCAGGTTTTGGGCTGGTTCCCTTTGGATTTTCTTGTAAAACTGGTTTTTTAATAGAGGTAAAGGATAGAAGGTTAAAGTAAACATAAAACAGAAAAATAAGGTGATTCACCAATTGTCAAAAATGACTTGCAACTTTGATAAACTTACAAAAAACTCAATAAAGCTATGTGATCACAACTCAGAAACTTATGCCTGCATAAATGATTCTAAGGTAAGGCTTAAATTTATGCTAAGAGTAAGGAAAACAATAATATTTTCATAGAATCCCTAACATGAGACTTAAAACACAAACTGAGACCTGCACTATGACATAATATCTTATGCATTCAGTATTGGAGGAATTGATAAAATAATGAAAGGATTCAATATTTAATCATGTAACTCACATCAATTACTAAATAACATAGAAAAATAGAGAAGGAAATAAGCTTCTTTATTGAGAAATAAGAAGTATCTGCATTACAAATATGTAGATCTCACAAGAAAATGAGTTACAAAATGTGAATAATGCTCTCACAACAATCTCCAAATCAAGAACTAGAGAAAATATGAGAGAAAAGGACTTATAGAAAAGTCATCCAAAATTCAAATTCAAATTTTGGCTCCAAGAAAATATGTGTTGTCGACCTTCTCCTCCAAACAAGGTATGAAACTGAAGATGCTCCTCAAAATGTGCAAAAAGAGTTATCAAAACTCAAACAACTCCAAATGGTCGTATGAAACTGAAAATCCCTCAAAAAGAGGACCATAACTGAATGTGAATTCTTGTTTTATGCCTCAAATCACTCCTTGACTCAAGCCAGGTCAAACTGAACTCAAAACTGAAGTCAAATTCCTGATTTAGGGCTCCAAACTCCTGATTTATCTCCAACATGTTGGCTTAATTTATCAACCTCTCCCATGATCTATGCAAAGTCTTTAAATGCTTCATTTGACTCCCTTTGACTAGGCTTTTGAAAATAAAGGCACTTAATCTTTGCATTGAAGATATCATTTAATTTAAATGATTTATAATTATCATTTAAAATAAAGATTTACACTTTAAATTAAATGCAAAAATTCAAGACTTACCCCATTATTTGAAAATTCTATTTTTGCATTTAATAATAACATTTATTAAAATGATTTATATTTATCATTTTAATAAAGCTTTTTACAAAATTATACTAAGTATGCAAAAATTCAAAATAATTTCATAAAGCCAATAAAGACTTAATGACTAAGTTTTAAGGAGGTATTTAAAGGATTAAAATCGAAAGGCATAAACATGCCATGTATGGAAAAATGAATGAAGTTTTTAAAATAAAAACTTTAACATAAAGGAAAAAATCCTTTTTACCATCGACCTTTAGGGTTTTATCCCTAAATGAATGTCATTTAATTTCATTCTTTTCATTTGCTACTTGGGAGAGTGCCACCATACTCAAACCCTAGCCTCCATTTGAGCTGGAAATCTCTGTTCAGTATACCATTATTCTGTAGATTTTAGAGATTCAGGCAAGGTAGGTCTGATTCCTATTAAGAAATATGGAGTTTTTGATGTTTTAAAAGCTTTTGATCAAGCTTACAGGCCACCATGATAAATTCTTTTAGCTGAAATATCAAGGTAAGTTCAATCTCATTGTAGATTTGATGAATTTCTTTCATTATTTGAAGCCGTTTGGAGATCTTAGGCCGTGACTCCTGCTTGTAACTTTATTTTATGTTGTTTTTTGTGTTGGACACAATTGAACATGTGTTGTTCAAGCTTTTTTCTTCCTTTGTTTGAAGAAAACTGAAGAGGAAGCTCATGGTTTTTTTATGAAGTCCTTCATGAAGAAACTTAAGTAAGTTTTCTAAATTCCTTCACTTTACTATCAGGAAAATGAAGAAAAGAATGAATATTCTTTATCTTTGTGCATTGATCTTTCATGAGTAAGGCGTGGCCTCAAATCTCCTTCTGCTAGATTTTGATTTGTCTCTATGAAATCCCTATGAAAACTGTGGCCATATTATTCTTTTGGGTATTGCTTATGACTCTAGCCAAGCTCATTAATCTCTTTGCATTCTTGTGGGCACCTTTGGGAGTATCTCAGTTTTATTCTCCTAGATATGGCCATGCATTTCTACATCTGGGCATTGTTATTTTTCTGATTATTACTCTACTTCCATGCTTTAATGAAGAAACACACCACCCAGGCCGCATATTCTTTATTTATGCTTCTGGGTGTTTGAACTTTAAGCTGGAACTTTCTTTCATGGCTACCAGCTGATTCTGGAAACCCGCACTTCATTATAGCATATGTTCATTTGTTTTTTGAATGATAAAAATAGCTTCATTTGATGCCTCCATCCAAACCACTGTATCTTACTTGCTGCCATGCTCCTTTATGAATGAAAGGTATTAAAAATTTTACTTCTAACACTGTCATATTACTTCAGGAACAAAACTAGTGTAATGAGAAAACTCACCTTTGCGTACCTCGGAATTTTGATATTGACCCTTCTATTTTAACGCGTCGCCACAGCTATCACTTTCATTACCGTTGTTTTCCTTTGTCTTTATGCACTTTATGACTGCTAACGCCATTTATCATATGTTACCCTTTCAGATTATACCACTATGTTTAAAAGTTCTGCTAGTATTGATCCCTAACAAACTCTTTTTCTATATCACATATAAGTTATACCGAAACACGCATATACAAAAGCCTTACCGCCATCAATCTTCCTTATGTATGCATTAGCTTCACCTGCTTTTCCTTTGAAGAAACAACCATTTATTTGCGACCTTGACCCTTTTAAAAATAATACCCTTGTAGATGTATATCAATGAGACTACCATAAACATTCTAAAGTATAGAACTTTGTATCTACCTAGGCAACATTGCTTAGCGAAATATTATGCCGAGATGCACACCTCAAGGGCACATCAATACATTTCAAGTTTGCTGTCCTCAAATATGATACCCACCATAAGCATGTATGTTCACTATCACCGGAAGCCGCGTGCCATAATTCCTCACTTACTTTCTAATATTGTAGCAATTGTTATTATTTCATGGTTTCTAGCCCAACCTTTGTGGGAGTTTCGCCATTGAACTCACCTCATTTCAAAAATTCACTGGACCAACAACACTACATTTCGCTTTTGCACAGCCATGAAACAAAGTCAGTAAAATAGTGGATCAATGATTTCTTTTATATGAGGCAGTTCTGGAACTTCATTTAATCTCACATATGTTTGACTCAGTTGATTTGATTTAATAACGAGTACAAACTATATTTCTGTTGAATTTCATCATGTTCTTGGATTTCGTGACTTGAGCTCTAACATAATTTTTTATAATCATTGCAGATTCTGGAACTCAGAATCAAAGGAGTTGAAGACATAGAAGATCGAGTTGAAGCAACAAATCAACTGTACATCAGCTTCCCAGGCAATGACGACATGATCTCCTTTTTCATGTTTCACTTTTAGTTGTTCTTCAGTTGTATAGTTTGCACTTCTTGTTGAATCCAGTCAATTGAGTCTACCCACGACTTGTGTGCAATTACAAAACATATCTCTTAATGAATCAATTGTTCATTCTATGTAATGATTTATGTATTTTTATGAGTTTATTCCATTTACACAATCTGAAACAATGAAATTGGAATTGGTTGAACACATGTTCTGTAATCATAATGAATGATTTATGTTTATGTTCTATACTGCAATGCTTTTCTGATAATCAACAATAATAAATATTGCAAAAAATAAAGACTTTGTACTTCAATCCTTTTGAATTTTTCCTTTCTTAGTGAAGCCTGTTCATTGGCTTGTTTGAACTGTTCAATAGTTTATCTTAAACTGTTTGAATGATTTGAACAAATCAATGGACAAGCTTCACTGATTCATTTTGAAAGCAAGGATTCACTAGATGACTCAAAACTTTTATATCCTAGCAAATAAACTTCATTAAATTCTTACTAATTTTAAGCCAGAGGCTAAAAATTGGTAACAGTGATCAAATCAAGGTCTAAAGCATGGTTATGAGCCTTTAATGAATGCTTTTTTTTATCAAATTCAATGCAAATTGCAAAAATGTGTATTATGCTGAAAGTTCATTCTATGGAATTTTTTATGCCTGGAATGGAGAAACTTCTATTTTCTCACATTCAAAAATTTAAATAAGTGTAGAAAATACAAAAAAAGAGATATTCAGCTTGTGTTTGGCCAAAATATGCATAGAAATAGAAAATTGCAGCCACTTATATATCAAGGTTTTTTTTACATATAATGAAAGCAACAATGAAAAATTGAATGCCCATTTTCAGATATATAGAGCAATAGAAAGATTCGAGTTTTCAAATGAAGACATGTAACGGAGATATGGTTGTTACCCAAAACATAAAGCCATGGCCATAGAAGGAGCTCACTCTACAAAATAAAAGGGTCATCACAATAAGATTCTTACAGCCATTGAAATATTTCAAGTTCTAAAACCCTACAGAGGCTGAAATATAAGAAAAGCAAAGAACTAAACATACAATCATGGCGGCCTGGAAATTTGTTTTTCTTTTTCTGAAAATTCAAATACAGAATGAAGTAGAGGTTCGAGCTTTCAAATAAAGCCAACTTTCAAAGAAATATATCAAAACAACATAATGACGTCGCGGCTGGGATGCTCTCAAAGGCTTCAAAATCAAAGTGGAAAACCATATTTGTGACAAAATGAAGCTTACCACATTTTTCTACAAGAAGATCTTCAAAAGAACCTCTAGAAACAACAAAGGATGTGAAAGATGAGTTCCAAAAGCTTTGCCAAGAATGTTCAATGGCGGCCAAGCAAGAAGTTAACAGAGACAAAGCACCAACATAAAGAAACATCAGAGAATACTCTGGCCGCGGCCAAATGAGTGTTGTTAATGGCTTCAAATTGAAATAAAAGCCAAGTTCTTAACGAAAATCATACTCATCATGCCTTATATCCTCCATGAATCTCAAGAAATAGTGTTTGAAGCAGAGAAAACCAACAGAAAACATGGCTAGGGTTTGATAATGATAGCGGCCTCTCTTCTTCTTTAGCATGAATGAAATGAAAAGAATGAATGTTTCATTCATTTTAGGGCTTTTGAAACCCTAAGAGGTGCAAT
>VDFB02327926.1:0-21462 GCA_007258455.2 Sequoia sempervirens | reverse complement strand
TGATCTTAAAAAACAAATGCGGAAATACTAAACTTTGGAACTATTAAAGGTTATAAAACAAGACAAAAAATCTATTCATGCTTAATCATCTAATATATCTGTTTTGATATAATGGATCCTTATCAATGACTTCATCTATGAAACCGAATGTCTCTGGTTTGTGTGTTTATAAACAGAACTTTAAAAACCAAGCGACTGCTCTTTAAAAATACAATCATGCAATCCGTCATTGAACATACCTTTCCAAGTTTATGAATTCCTGTGGCAATCGACACGGATATAATCACCAACACCAAGCACACAGTTGCAAGCCGCCATGTGGATGTATATAACAGTGACTGCTCCTCGTTTTCTTCTGCCATTATACAAGATATCCTCCTCCTCCTCCTCCTCTTCAACAAAAGTCCAAAGCTTTACCCTCTCAATTGCCACAGGAAATTGTCCTTGAGCCCACAGAAAAAGATTTGTGGGTACAGAAACAGAATAACCTCCCGACCAAGTTGTTCTTCACTCAAGTGGTTACTTTTTTCATTGGTTGTAATATTCCAAAGCTAAAGTGAAAGAAAATTTCATGTAATAACAGAATATTGTTTAGCAGTTAAACTGTGATTACTCTCTAAAAAAAAATTGCTTTTGAAGTGTGATTGTTCTCAAATTTTATTTTGCTTTTGAAATGTGACTTTAGTTCTAAAGATATCGAAATGGTTGGTCCATGTATGTTAAAGACTTTGTAGTCTAATAATAATGGGGCATTGCAATGGTAAAGACTTTGGCTGTAGTCCCAAGTGACTGGTTTAGGCAACTCATATCCATTCGGTAGGGTAAGCTCTTTTGATGAATATACTCCATTGAAGCTTTTGAGTTTTCACCGTTTATGCACTTTGGGGGTGGGTGATTCCTTGTTTGATTGGATGGTTTGAAGATCACATGTTTAGGAATGTTTATTCAAGGAGTAGTTATTTATTAGTATTCAAGAAGGAGAGGTAAAGAGACATCATGACAGTTACAAGAAATGCAATTGTTCAAATGCGACTAGTTTGTGTGTATGTATATATATATGTGTATATGTGTGTGTATGTGTGTATGTGTGTGTATATGTATGTGTATGTGTGTGTATATATGTGTGTGTACTATATGTGTGTATGTGTGTGTGTACTATAGATATGTGTATGTGTATATCACTTTAAATCTTTGTAGAATAAGAGATAAAGTAATCAACACCAAAACCTTCTACATTAATGAGCTCAATATTTTGTCTTCCCTTTCTCTCTTTTTCTAAAATGATAGCAAAATTCTATCACTTATCTATTTTTTATTTAATATCTTTATACTGAAACAATTATTTTGATTAAGCAATACTCAATGTGTATATTTATTACTATTAATGATATTTTATTTAATGCATCTTATGTATCTTCTAAAAACTATAAGCTCTCAACCATATCATGTTTACTCAATTTTTAAATCTCTCTTTCCATCTCATTATACAATAGTTTTAATTATACAATTATAGACACAAATATCTTTTAATCTATTTAAATTATATCTCAATTTAGTAAAATTATAAACATTATATCATTTAAAATATAAATTTGAAAATAATCTTTATTTTATATTAATTTTAATTTATTTAAAACCTTCTAACACTATATTCTTAAACTTTTGTTATTGACATAATATATCAAAATATTTTAAATAAAAATATTTGAAGCAAATTATATTAAAAATCACATTGATTTGGGTCCAAATTTGCTTCCTTTAAGATGCCATGTTACATACATAATTGCATATCAAACTAAAAAATGATTTATTGTCGCGAATATTGCATTCTCTCAAAACAATTCATTCCAAAATATAGATCTACTATTCTATTGCCGAAAGCCCTTCTTCACAAATAAATGTTCATAAAACTTGAATAAAACATTTGAGATCGATTGTTTTACCAAATTAATCAAAGTTGAGCTCAATTATTAAACTAATCAATCTTATCAAACACATATTTTAGGATATATGAGTCATTCCATTATTTTTGGATATAAGTATTGTGTTATTAACTTATTGCTATACCCACTTATGGTGGTATTTAAGATGTGACATTGATCTCTGATATCTCTGTATTTCTGTTTAAATTACCCTGTTTATTCCTTCTCTTAATCCTCTTGCGGCTTCTCTGAAGCCATGCCATGATTTCTTCTCTTGTGCTCTCACTGAATAGTGTCCCTTTACGTTGGCTTACCATCTGAGTTCAAGAAAAAAAGTGTTAAGTGAATCCCTCAATATTCAGATAGGAAAATAATTAATACATACAAAGTGAACTGCTCCTCACCTGAGAAACAATGGCATAGAGTGGTAAGGTACTATAGCTACATAGTACTTGGACAATCAACCTGAGTAAGAACATATTTAAATAATTAATTTTATGATGACATCTTCGTGATAAGAAAATTAGAGTATATGTAATTTAGAATGAAAATTAATAAATTAGTTGGTAATTTTTTTGATATCATATGATCATAGTAATTTTAAATGATGTAGGTCTTGGAAAATGAGTCAAACCAAAACTAAATATGGACGAATCACAAGAAGATTAGTAGTTCAGTGATAGAGAACTCAACAACAAATGGGCGGTCTAAATTCAACTCCTTACTAATTGATGAAAAATTTAACAGTTAGAAGGAACTTTAGAATGCCATGTTCTTTTAATCTTCTTAATAAAATGCACTTCCCAAAAATAAACTTAAAATACATTTAATTTTCCCTGAGACTATAGATCCAAAGTTAAAGACAAAAAAATAATAAAATTTTTATTATAATCTAAATCTAAGACCTATGTTCTTAAGAATGTTTGCTTACCCATCTCCCTATTATATTACATATGTAAAGGTTAAGCACTGCCCAAAGTTAATGGTCAAACAATTGATACTCAAGTGAAACAAAAACAGAAAAAGTAACTAATTGAGTTTACTATTACACTAAATGGTGTTCCAGTTACTGGTTATCAAATCTCAGTGGAGATACAGAATTAGAAAATCCTAAGGAGGAGCCATTTTATAAGCATTGATTCTTTTATGGCCCTATCTTATTTAATGCATATCGGATTATGTTATTCTTGAAAGAGTGAAATATAAACAAACAAAAAAATTATATTTTGGTGATAGATTATAAGCGGTATCTGGAATGTTGATGAAGAAAAAAGTTTACATAATCTGATTTATAAATTTTTAATCTAATATTATAAACTGTCAACAGAGTGACAATATACTTTTAAGAAATTGTATGAGACATACCCGATTACAGATCTGGGAATAACGTAGTAAACTTTATCCATCATACAAGATCGAAAACCAAAAGTTGTCTGCATATTAAATCCTTTAAATTAAAAATTAAAATTCAAAATTCCATTAAAAAGTCAAATTTCATTTCTTTGTGTTTTGGATCCTTACCAATACCCAGAAGAAGTACGCTATTTCAAATGCATTCTGTCAACAAAAACCAACATAGTTATTTCAATTCATGCACATTCTAAATAATTTAACAAAAACATGAGAAACATTAACTACATTGGTGTGTAAGGATTAGTGCTTATTTACCTGAAACAAAATGAAGTTCATTATATGAAGTAGTAGTTCAGGTCGATTAAACCAAAAGTGCTCATTTGTAGGACGAACTTCTATCTCGTTACTTGTCCATACAGTGTGGCGCTGTATAAATTCTTGGGCTAACCGAATCACAATATGTTCTAGTTTTGCACCTAATGCAAGTAGAACCTGTTTATAAAAATCAATATCAGTTGAACTGTATGATACGTAGTTTTTAAATTTTTAAATATCAGGAGAGAAGGATTATAGTTGGACCAAGTTCTATTTGTTAATATAAATATTGGTCATATATAAATGATAAGTTTCAAAAGTTGATAGTGAAAAAATATTTTCAATTTAAAGTAACTATTAAAATATGGTGGACTGTGCAGATCCTTTTGAGGTGAACTGTGCTCCTTTAGAGGCAGAGTTTGGGATTGCTGGTAAGGTGGGTGTTTTGTGGAAAAGGATGCTCTTTTCCCTTTGGTTTATTTTTAGTTTGGTTCAGAAGTTTTGGAGTTATTGGTTGGGGGTAGTTTCCCTCTGTTCAATGTGTAAGCTGTTGGCTTCTGCTGGTTTTTACCTACTTCTATAGGGATGTTTTATGTGTTAGGTTCCTTTGTTTTAGCAGTCTTTGTTTCTTGTTGTTGGTCCTTGTTTTTCAATTTTATGTTCTGGTAAAAAACATGGTCTGTTTGTTACTCTTTCTGGCTCACAACTGGTGAGTCTCGCTCCTTTTTAGTGGTCTCATTTTCTGTGAGCCCATCTTCTATCTCTATGGCTGCTCTATAAGGGTACTGGCCCTTCTAGTTTTAACATAATCAAAACTATTCTAATATGGTATTGATAAGTTAAGAGTGATACAAAAATATAAAATAAAAGCATATAAAAAATTATTAATTATATTTTTTTGTCAACGTTCCCTTAATCTATTGGTGAAGTTGAATGATTCTAAATGAGCTCATCAAGGATCAAGTCTTGCTGAGTGCAAGGCCTCAACATCATAAGAGATGAGGCTGAGATTGTGCCCTAAGCAAATTTGGTGGAATGGATACCCCTCAATCTTTGACTCTCAATCGAAGAGGTTTTAGCCTAAAGGCTTGTGCTTCCATATTGGGTTGCTAAAACGTCTTTGAAAAATAACATAAAAATCCTCCATATTTTTTGTTAGTATATTAGTGAAGTTGAATGCTTCAAAACAGATTAAGTATTTGGATTAAATTTGACAAATTATATAGGTCTCACATAAATTTTCCCCAACAACATGGTTTGAAGACCACCTTTTCTCAAGTTATACATTTTTGTGTATTTTATATGCCACATTATGATTAATTTTCTATGATATAACTTGTTAAAAAAATATTCTTTATATTTTTAAATACAATTAATAGTAGTAGTTCTTTGGTGTTCAATACACTCCCACCTTTTAAACACAATTGAATCCTCCCTCCTATATACATTTAGGATTGATTTCTATTTTAATTGAGAGGGGGGAGCTGTAAGGTGAAACATTATGGAATATTGATAAGAACACAATTATTTATGTGTAAAATGGTAAACATTGCATACCTTGCACTTTTCTCCTTTGCTTTGGACTCCCTTTGATCCAATCATCTTTTATCCAATGATAAGTGTACAAGTGACATGCTTTATATTGATAGTTGACTCATAACTTGATCCATACTTGTCTCCATATGTAATCACTCGTAGAAATCAATCTTAATCCTCATTTTCATCCATCTCCCATCTTGGGTCAAATTGATAGTTGTGTACATGACCTTGGTTAGATGTGTGATCATGGAAATGGTCCCTATTCTATTAATATTAAAATTAAAAACTGGGGCCGATCTTATGCTTACTACTTGACCATTGTGTGTTGATTAGACACACTAAAATTTTCATTTATAACCCTTGGAGTTATATTTAAACGGTTATCCCTAGTTCATTTTTACACCTATAAATTAATGGATTAGCTCATATTTCTACTTACACAATTATTAAGGAGCATATATTAGAGTACTTGCATTGCATCATTTAGGGTGTCTACTACATGCTCTCTTGCAATTTTTAGTCATTGACTCAACATCCTTATGTAGTTTAATTATCATTGTTACATTCAAACCACAAGTACATCAAACTATTTCTTATGCTTGAGAATAGAAGTAGATCATCGCAATGAGCTCAAAGTTAACATATTGGGCTTAAAAACGACCATATTTATGTTCTTAGGTTAGATTTGTGTAACTTATGACGTATTTATACTTATGTAGGTATTCCCATAGTTGTGAAAATGGTCTAGATAGATAGACAACAAGTTCACAAATTCTTAAGCATTCATATAAGCATTACTAACATTTTCGCACCCTATAAATCAATCACAACCAATCTACATCAAAATTCTAGCTAGATAACATGTTTATTTATTTTATTTAAAAAAAATTTATTTTAGTTCAATTGTCAATTCTACCCCAACTTCTTTTCCTACGATAGATGTTCATTATTGTTTACTAGCTTCATCCTAGGAGTTAAATGAAAATAACAGAGAATACTATTTAATTTATTTTAATTTTGGTGAAATCCTCCACTCTCACACCTCCTTAGGGTTTTATCTTCTAACTTTTCTAATTCATATATGATATTGATTATGTTCCTAAAGCTACCCTTGGTATTTCATTGATGATGTTATCTTGAGTTTGTTTATGCCAAGAGCTTGTCAAAACCCTAATTTATCTCTGAAAATAAGTGATCACTTTAATCCTCACATTTACTCTCACTCTATCAATCATATGATCCCCAATTAAGCCAATTATAATGAGTGATATAATTTCAATCATAATGCATGCTTTAATTAGCAAGATCTTTTGCATACATGACAATTGCTCTTTTAGAAAATTACCATTATAATGCCTCCTACATAGTTAGCTATCTCCTTACATAGTATATTTTTTGAAGTGCCCTTTGGTTATGAGGTTCTTTATAGAATTGATTCTTTTATGTATACTTCTACTACTTTACATGATGCATCTACTTCTATTCCCACAAATCCTTACCCAGTTATTGATCCTTTCTCCTCCCACCCCATGCTAGATCCCCCCATGGTGTCTACCTCTCCTCTCATCACCTCTATACCCCTCATATTCCTACCTATAGAGTACCACTTACCTCCCATCCTACTATATATATTTATTCTTTTGTACATATTAGTTCCACATTGACACACTCTACCACCAATTTCTTTCCTTTATCTCATGTTGTTAGTGTACCTACTTTTTCTTTGACTTATAGTGTGGCCTCTCCTTCCTCTAACATTGTATTTTCCTGTTATCCCTCATCCTATTTATTCCCCTTTCCTTTGTTTCTCATGCTAATCCCTCCAACAATATCCCTACCTCCACCCTTGATGCACTTGTGTTAAAGCTAGATATAGTTGAAAATAAAGTTGATTCAATACCTAGTAACCAAGATGCTATTGCATATGCTCTAATACATTGCACATTAGATCTTAATTTTGAGCTTATGACCTATCCATTACCTATGGGTTTATGGCACATTGGTTTGACTTGTACTATGACAAAGGTGACATAAATACTCATTAACAATATTTCAATTCAATGTGTGTAGATTATGCATACAATGAAAAAATATTAGCTAAGTTATTCCCTCAAAATTTTCACTATAGGATGGTTTTATTCCTCGCCTTCCAACTCTATTCATGATTTGATCAACTAGGTACAACTACTCTAAGCCATTTTTGTGTAAACATAGACCTAAATACCACTATTTATGATTTATTTGGGTGTACCAAGGATATAGTGAGCACATCAATGAACTTTTTCATAGCATTTCAATCACTTTGTACCAAAATGAAAGTTTAACTTCTTGATGATGAATTACAAACAATTTTTATTGACTTATTACCTCCCCTTTAAGATAGAGTTTATTTACATAAATAGAATTATTTCATGGGCCTTTATGTTGATCCATGTTTTAACACACCAACTTGAGTGGAATATATCATTCCTACTTGCAAGGGAATAGCTTATCCCATGATTTATTTTACCTAGTCTATGCACTTTGAAGCATATGATAATCATCCCATTTAAAAGCCCTAAATAACTAGCTCAAACAAATAAAATCCCAAGGTTAATTTGTAATCGTAAAATTGATAAATTTATTCCATTAACAAATTATATGCATTTTATTCAAGGATATTTAATAAAATTAAACTACTTTTAATCATTTCCAATATTACAATATATTTAATAACAACATGCAACACTATTGAGCTAAAGATTGTATTTATTGAAGATGACACTTAGCAAAATTCAGGTTTACATCCAAAATTATTTTAGCTAATAAATTTGGCTATATTCCTAATTCTAAATTTATCAAATTTCAAACAAAATCCAAAAGAAAAGGATGAGTGAAAGTTTTGAATGAGCCTAAGCAATTTTGATAGTAATATCTAATTTTGTGGAGTAGACAAACCAACATCCAAGTCAAATTGAGGTTAATTAATTTTCACAAAGTTGAATTCTTAAGATTGTACTATCTTTTAGGAAAATTTAATCACCAAGACACATATTCACAACCATCATATGCATGTGCAAATTAAACAAAGATAGTCTCATGAATTCCAATGCTATAGATTTAAGATGAAACTTCAAAATTTAATTTTTCAAACCTGGATGAACTATAGATATTCAATAAAAATCTTATAACTTAGTTTAGATAAGCATGAAATACACACAAACTGATAAATCAGGTTAAAAATAGGTACCAAGTTCTACCAATTATTTAATAAGAAAATGGTTTCAAACTCTTCAAACAAGTTTAATTTAGGTATAAATAAACAACTTCCTATTTATACATAGTCATGGGTAATACAACCCATAAGGTCTTAATTGATTGACATAAATAAGAATAATAGAAAATAAATTGAAACCAGTTCATGAAAACAACTTTGAGAAACCTCTCCATGCTTTGTGCATGTTCTAGAAATATATGCACTTGATCCCCACAAGATTAATATTTTAGTAAATAATTCAATTCTACATATCTAGTAGTCAATTAAGACGTTTTTCAAAATAATTATCTACAACTAAACTCCCTTGTTAACTATATCCTTAATCTATATAGCTACCTTCCTAAGATGCTTTTTCACACTAGCAAAAATTTTAATTGCTTCTAACCTAGCTCTAGTTTCTAGAGGGAATTCCACTACCATTTCCTCTTCTTTCTCACTAGATTTACCTACTATGAAAGTCATATTTGAATTTATCTAGTTTAGTATCAAACAATTTCAATCAATCGCATTTCCTTGATCATATAAAACTCTTTTATAGAATTTTTTTGTGACTTATGAAGTTAACCTAGTCATTTCTTTAGACTACACTTCTTGAACCTTTTTTCAATTTCTTATGTTGTTTTTGAAAATCATTAGTACGATCATATACCAAAATAATTTGGTAAACTTATCCTCTCTATTTTCATGAGGCTTGCATTCCTAATTCCTCTAGACTATCTTACTTGATTGCTCAATTTAATCTTCTTCCAAACCCCCTCCTCTTTATCATTTGATATATGAGAAACCTTTTGAATGTGCAATTATAGTTGCTTAGATTGAACTAGGGAGTGATATAGTAGTTGAAGTTGTGAACTACCTTCCCAATCAAAATATTTAAGAACCTTTATATTCACCTTATATCTCAATTTCTTATTTTTATTAATCAAGAATTACAATTGGTCAACATCAACATCAAACATGACCTTAATAACAGAGGGAGTTTCCTCAATCAATATATTACAAATTATTAACAATTATTATTTAGATTGTACATTCACCTCTCTAAATACTATATTACTCTTTTGGTTTATATTATTTTTCTAAAAGGAAGCAAGGTATGAAAAATTCTTCCTACATCTAAGGAGATTGTTGTGTAAATTTTAATATTTTAACAATTATAGAAAGAATATATACATATAAACATAAAATAAAAAATATAACGTTATATAAGTATATGTGGGGAAAACCCCTTTGAGAGAAAAACTCCACACTCCAAATCAGCCTAATATAATATTTAGTAAACAACATATTTACAATACACTTATGGAGAAAGACTTAATAGAAGTATCACCAACCAAAGACCTTAAGGAATTTTCATAGCTTAACACTATCTACAAAAATATACTCACAACCTCCATATAAAGAACCTAATATATAGGAGATACAATGATTGAAACCATCAAATGATAATTAGAAAACCACAAGATAGAACCACCCAAAAATTTGCACCCAAATCCCAAATTTCAAGATGAGTCCATGAGTTAAAAATAACATATTCCTTCCACCTATCATAACTTTATTATAATCCATTCTCCAAATTGTGAATTAAATTTTGGTTCCATTATATCCAATTAGATATGTATTATGATGTGTTATAACATGCATCATAAGTACCTTATTTTGTCTTGCACGCTTTGTGGGTGTCCTTTTTCTCTTTGGCATTCAGTTGAGTCTTTTTTCACAAGGGCTTGCTTATTCTCGGGCTATTTGAAATGGGTGGTGACAGAAGTAGAATTGAGTCGCATTCCTGTGCAGGCATTAGGAAAATGAAGAAGCTATAGAATATATTTCATCATGGTAATTTCACTCTGTTCTTAGAGAGGCTGGATGAGCATGACCCCAACGCCTCGACACAGTTTGTGTCTTACTGGCATAATCGCAGGCTCAAGATAAAAGGCCTAGAAGTGGAGGTGAATGAGGAGCTGGTAGCTATAGTTACTAGGATGTCGATGGTTGGCCATAATTTTTTCAAGGACAAGAAGAGTAACAAGGAAGTGATGGCCCAATTTTTCAAGGATGATGAGCAAATGGGAAGTTGGAGTTATGAGTGGAAATCCCTTAAGAAGATTTGGGCGAGTGTTGCAGAGGTGCTTATGCACTATGTGACTCTGGAGGGGAGGTTTACTGCTATTCTTGTTCACCACTTCACTCTTCTAAGCCATTTAGACATGGTTTGTTCATTTCTTTCTTATTTTTTCTGTTATCATGTATGGAGGTTTTTGTTTACACTCATCTGAAGAATAGGAGGGATCTTGTCCTCCATGAAGGTCTTATTTTATTAATCATGGAGCATGTTAAGAATCTTCTCCCTATCCCTGCCATTAAGGGTAAGGAAAAGGCTGTGAGTGATGTGTCTGGGTCGTCGGGCTTGGATTCTAGTATGGATGATGAGGAGGAATGGAATGAGGAGGAGGAATTTTCTTCGGCCCTTGTGACCACATCTTCGAAGAAGAGGAAGTTGGGTAGTTCTAAGAGTAACAAGGAAGCCAAATGCCTTGTTCTTTCTGACAGTGAGGACATGAAAGTGGGCTCAAATGGGTCCCCTCCCAAGACCGAGGAGGTGGTTGTTGGTACATGTTTTGTTGGTGGTGGTTTTGAGGTGGGGTCATAGGATAATGTTTTGGGTTTGGAGGAAAAGGACAAGTCATGGAGGTCTTCTAATCGTATTGCCAACCTAAAGAACAAGGCCTTGAAAGTGTCAACTAAGGACCCCAATGTGTCTTGTGAAGGAAAATATTTTGGTGAAAAGGTGGTGGCTATTGAGGACTCCTTGGTGCAGGATTCACCCAATGTGGAGTCAGATGAGGAGACTAAGGGTTTCGATGAGGAAGATTCTGAGAAGAAGAGAGCTAAACAAAAGCATTTGAAGGTAAATCCTATTTTTGAGGACTTTTCTTACCTCGATGATGATTCTACCTCTATGTTTGATTTGCTAGAAATGGCTAGGGCTGGGGCCACTGGAACTTTTAAGTTATCTAAGTGGACTCTTCAAGAGTTCAATAAGATTAACATTAAAACTTGATGCAAGAGCATCCAGTGGTGTAAGGGCAATCTTGCATCACCCAAAAATAGTTAAATTTCAAGTTTCTTGGTTTTTAGATGTTTTTACATTTTTGGATACCCTTTTCACCATAATGAAATTCCCAATTTATGGTTTTTATTTTCTATTCCTGGGTTGAAAGATATTGCAGTTTTAGTTTTCCAGATTTGCACCTAAAAATCTTCTGAGTTAGATTTGAGGCACTTAGAGTTCCCGAAACGGCCCCAAAACTTGCTGAAATTGGAATAGAAAATTTTGAGCACGTTATTGACTTTGAGACCTTTCCAACGGTTCAAACGGTTCGTGAATCAGAGTCCCAGATCAAAAGTTATGGCCCCGAGAAGTTGTCACACTTTCTAGAAGATACAATTGCAAATGTTCTTTTGAAATTTGAACTTCAATTTGTAATATTTTGGCGCAAAACCACCTAAACTCAAATTTGAATGTTGTTTTCGCTCCAAACTAAAGAGGAGCTCTATTTATGGGTGGGTTTCTAATTTTTTGGTAACTTTTTGGGGACAAGCTCACATATTGCGAAAGGGTGATTCTGTAGCTTTTTGTAACTTGCATGTGTTGTAGAACTTGGGGATTTGAGATCCTCTGCATGTAAGAAGCTCCATTTTTAGAATAATAAAATTATTCTCTTGTTTGTGGGTTATTTTCTAAGTCTTAAGCTGTGCCCTCATCAAGTGGTATCAGAGCGGGTTTTCTTGAGTGTGTGGATAGATCGCCGATTGTGAGGCAATTTGCATCAAGACCATGGTTGTGGGTCGAAGTCAAGAATGATGCCTCCAAGAGTGATGCCTGGTAGGCGTGGTGGTGCCAGAGGTGGTCGAGGTAGCAGAAATGCTAGTGGAAGAGATGCACTGGCAACCCTCCAAAGACAGATTGATGCGTTACAAGAGCAGTTGAGAAGAGGGTTAAACCTGAGGGAGGAAAGTGAGGATGAAGGAGAGGAAGAAGAAGTAATTGATCAAGACCAAATGTGGTTAATAAGGGCCATTTTGAAGATCGGGAAAAGACCTAGAGTAGAAGTCTCCAGTTATTCTGGAAGTCTGAAGCTGGAAGAGTTGATCGACTGGATCAACGAGCTAGAAGAATATTTTGAGTATGAGGAAATAGAGGACCCATATTGGGTTAAGTTTGCAAAAATGAAGCTGAAGGGCCATGCCATTATTTGGTGGAAAGAGGTCCAGCTGGAAAGAAATCGAATAGGAAAATTAAATATCACCAGATGGGATCGCATGGTAGAGAAATTGAAGAAGCAGTTCATACCAGTGGACTATGAGTTAGATCTGTTGAAGAAATTGCAAGGGTTGAAGCAAGGAAGCAGATCTGTGAAAGAATATACTAAATATTTTTACAAGATAATCATCAGAACGGGGCACACAAAGGCCAATAAGGAGAAGGTAGCCCGATATCTTAATGGGTTATGACCGAGCATTCAAGAGGAGTTAAGCCTAGTCAGAATGACCACCATTGAGGATGTGTATCAATTTGCTCTAAAGGTGGAAGAGAAGCTGAACAAAAGATTTGATGGAAAGCAAAAAGGACGAGGAGGTCAAAGCGGAAGGGGCAGTGGAAGACCTTCAGGAAGCCGAAATGATGATGAAAAGAAAAGTGAAGATGTGGGTACCAGCCGAAGCCAAAGGAATGACAACTTCTACCACCCTCGTGATCAAAACAGTGGTGATCAAAGAGGTAGAGGATGAGGAGATATGGACAAGGATCTCGAAGAGGTGGTTTCAAAGGAATGTTTCGGTGTGGTGAAGAAGGGCATCAAGCCTATGAATGTCCACAACACCAAGGAAGGGCAGACAAAAGGCAGAAGGTCATGGAAGGGTTGTGCATGTAGATGAGGACCCACCCGAACATTCCGATGATGCTAAAGGGAGAGGCCCTAGTGATTAGGAGAGCCCGTGACTGAGGAAAAGGAACCAGAAAAGAGGAAGAATTTATTTCACACAAGGTGCAAATGTCAAGGAAAATGTTGTGATGTCATTATTGATGGTGGGAACACCGATAAACTGGTGTTAGAAGAGATGGTCAAAAAGTTGAAGCTAAAGAGGAAAAGGCACTCGCATCCGTATCGAATTCCCTGGTTGCAAAAAGACCACAAAATTTTGGTCAATGAGTAGTGCGTAGTAAAGTTCAAGATCGAGAGCTACCATGATGAGATACTCTGTGATATCATCCCCATGGATGCATGTCACATGTTGTTGGGGAGGCCATGGCAGTTCGATAGGTGAGCTATACATGATGGCCATGCAAACACTTATTCCTTGACAAAGGATGGGGTTCGTCACAAGTTGAAACCCCTAAAGGAAACCGAAGAAAAGGTATGCAGTAGTGCTAGAATTTGTTATGTAGACAAAAGAAATTTTTTAGAAGGTATGAAGGATGAGCATGTGTGTTATGCATTGATTCCTAGAATGAGTAATGAAGATAGTGAGAAGGTTCCAGAAGAAGTTTCGATGTTGATGAGTCAGGATATTGCTTCGATAATATTACGATAATATACCTAAGGGTTTACCACCAATAAGGAAGACCAGTCATCAGATTGACTTGATTCCTAGAGCTAGTTTTCCAAATAAGGTAGCTCATAGAATGACTCCAATAGAAAATGAGGAGTTAAATAGACAAGTTCAAGAGTTGTTGAGAAAGGGTTTGATACGGGAGAGTTTGAGTCCATGTGGAATGCCTGTGATTACTAGCACCAAAAAGAAGGATAGAGTGGAGGGATGTGTAATGCAATTCTCGAGCCATAAACAAAATAACAATCAAGTACATATTTCCCCTGCTAAGGATGGATGACCTGATGGACTGTTTGAGTGGAGCTCAGTACTTCACAAAGATTGATCTAAAGAGTGGATATCACCAGATCCAGATTCAAGAGGGAGATGAATGGAAGATTTCCTTCAAGACCAAAGAGGGCCTGTACGAGTGGTTAGTCATGCCTTTTGGGCTAACCAATGCAGCGAGCACATTCATGCGGCTCATGAACGAGGTACTAAAAGAATTTATGGGAAGTTTTGTTATTGTGTATTTAGATGATATTTTGATTTTCAGTAAGACGTTGGATGAGCATCTGATGCATATTCGGAGAGCCTTTGAGAAGTTAAGAGAAGAGCAACTGTTGATTAATCTAAAGAAGTGCAGTTTTGTGAAGAGGAGTTAGTGTACTTGGGGTTTGTTGTCATTGAGAGGTCTCAAGATGGACCCGAGAAGGTAAGAGAGGCTATTATGGAATCGCCTACCCCAAGAGCGCCTCTTGGTGAGATCTTTCCATGGTTTGGCTAGTTTTTATAGAAATTTCATTAGAAACTGATAGTATCTGTGGACCCTGACTAAAACAATGAGAGGGATGAAAATAATTCAAATTAAGAACCTTTGGGCGGCAAGAGTTTGAAGCTGTTGAAGCGAGGAAAGGTATGAGCAACCTATTCTAGCCCTCAGTTTGTTCAACAAGGTGTTTCGGTGGATTGTGATGCCGGAGTGGATTTATTACCCATTGGAGGCGATGTTGAGCCAGAAAGGTAAGCCCATTAAGTATTCCGGTGAAAAGTTAAATGATGCAAAGAGAAAGTATTATGTATATATGATCATGATTTTATGCAATAGTTCAAGCATTAAAGAAATGGAGACATTATTTGTTTTGAAGGAATTTGTTCTATATCACGATCATCGGACTATGCATTACCCTAAATAGTCAAGGAAAATTAAATCAAAGGCATATGAAATGGGTAGAGTTTTCATAGAGTTATACCTTTGTTTTGAAATATAGGAGTGGGAAGTCAAATAGGGTTGCAGATGTCTTAAGTAGGAGGCATACATTGATGACAAAGATGCAGATTGAAGTGGTTGGGTTCAATGAACTCAAGACACTATATGCAGAAGATCCTGATTTTGTAGAGGCTTGGAAAGCTTGCAAGGAACCTGTTACAGTGGATAGGACAAGGTGGCTATATTTCATAATCCAGGATGGCATGTTATTTAAGGGAAGTCAATTGTGTATCCCTAGGAGTTCCATGAGGGAAAACCTGATAAAGGAGAAGCATAGCAGAGGAATGGCCCGGGACATTTTGGTTGGGATAAGACCATTACCATTATCGATGGAAACATTATTATTGGCCTTGTTTTGTCACAAGATGTGAAGAAGTTTGTACAAATCTATAGGGTATGTCAGATGGCTAAAGGAGTGAGCCAGAATACAGGCTTATATCAACCCTTACCTATACCAGAGAGGCCATGGGAGGATATAATTATGGACTTTGTTCTTGGTTTTCCAAGGACACAACAAGGGAATGATTCAGTCTTTGTGGTGGTTGATAGGTTTTCAAAGATGGCACATTTCATTCCATGTCAGAAGACCCATGATGCAGTCCACATTGCTGACTTGTTCTTCAAAGAGGTGGTGAGGCTACATGGTCTGCCAAAGAGTATTGTTTCAGATCGTGACACCAAATTTGTGGGGTACTTTTGAAGGACCTTGTGGAAGAAGCTGAAGATAGAGTTGAAGTTCAGTTCTGCACACCATCCACAAATAGATGGGCAGACAGAGGTTGTTAACAGGAGTTTGGGTAACCTACTGAGATGTTTGGTAGGAAATAAACCCAAGGGATGGGACTTGATCTTACCCCAGGCAGAATTTTCTTATAACAATTATGTCAACAAAAGCACTGGTAGATCACCATTCCAGATTGTGTAAGGAGGTAGCCCCAGAACAGCTCCAGAATTGAGGAAGATGGACCAATAGAAAATAAGTGTGAAGCCGAAGATTTTCTTGGGAGCACATCAAGAATATACATGAGAAGGTATGAGAACACATTAATAAGATGAATATGCAATATAAGGCTAAAGCAGATCAGAAAATGAGGAATAAGGAGTTTCAGATTGGTGATGAAGTAATGGTCCACTTGAGGAAAGAAAGGTTTCCTGTGGGAACCTATAACAAATTGAAGATGAAGAAATTTGGTCCCTGTAAGATTTTGCAGAAGCATGATTCAGGGAATGCCTATGAGGTAGAGTTGCCTGATGGAATCAACATTTCCCTGTGTTCAACATTTCAGATTTGACAGAGTATCATGAAGGTGGCGCAGAGGAAGTACCAATGATGGAACAATGTGGGATTCCAGCACCTACTTCAGAAAAGGAGGAGATTGAGGAAATCTTGGATAGTGGTGTGGGAAGGAGTACCAGAAACAGGCAGTATGAAGAATATCGGTGAAATGGAGAGGAAGGCTTTTTGGAAGATTCACCTGGCTATCTAAAGGCGATTGACTAGTTAGGTTTCCTCAACCATCACGAAACATGATGGGTCACTTCTCAAATTACCTAGGTGTCTAATCACGAGGAGCATCTATTGGTGTAAGAACGAGTACATCACCCAAAATAGTTAAATTTCAAGTTTCTCGAGTTTTAGATGTTTTTACATTTTTGGATACCCTTTTCCGTCATAATGAAATTCTCAATTTATGGTTTTATTTTCTATTCCTAGGTTGAAAGATATTACGCAGTTTTTAGTTTCCCAGATTTGCACCTAAAATTTTTTGAGTTAGATTTGAGGCACTTAGAGTTCTGGAACTGCCCAAAACTTTCAAAATTTTCATAGAAATTTCAAACGCGTTATGTACTTGAGACCTTTCAATGGTTCAAATGGTTCCGCAGTCGAGTCTGAGATCAAAGTTGGCCCGGGGAAGTTGGCACACTTTCTAGAAGATACAATTGCAAATGTTCTTTTGAAATTTGAACTTCAAGTTGTACTTTTGACACCAAACCGCCCTAAACTCAAATTTGAATGTTTTTTGGCCTCAAACTAATGAGGAGCTCTATTTATGCGCGGGTTTCTAATTTTTGGGTAACTTTTTGAGGACAAGCTCACATATTGCGAAAGGGTGATTCTGTAGCTTTCTGTAACTTGCATGTGTTGTAGAACTTGGGGATTTGAGATCCTCTGCATGTAAGAAGCTCCATTTTCTGAATAATAAAATTATTCTCTTGTTTGTGGGTTATTTTCTAAGTCTCAGGCTGCTCCCTCATCAAAACTAAAGGTTTGAAGGAGAATCTAAAGATTGTTTCAGAGGAGTCGGTGTCAGACATTCTGATTGACACAATGGTGGACCTTGAGAGTTCTTTCCATGATTTAAAATCTCTGTATGAAGATAGATTGGATGCTTTGGAAGCCAAGATTTTGGGTACGAACATGGACATATAAAAGCTTCAGCAAGCTTGTCACATCTCTGTGAAGAACAATGTAGACTCCTTGGAAGTCCTTTTCAGAAAGATAAGTGAGCTCGGGGAGGATCAAGTTTATTTTTCTGAACTTATGGAGAAAGAACACTCGAGTAAAGGTAAAGGAAAAAAAGGTGCTAAAGATGATGACAGAGGACCTATTGTGAGAGGGTCGGTTGATTGGAAAAAGTCCTTTGATGCTGAAAAGAAGGAGTTGTTGGACACGATCGAAAAGCACAGAAGCCAGGAGCTTGAGGTGGCCAACACCTTGAGTAGTTTGAATTGGTGTTTTTTCTTTTTTTGTTTTCTATTGGGTGTCAATTTTTTTCCTGTTGTTTAGTTGTTTTGATGTTGTTGGGTGTTGTTGTTAGCTTATTGTCTTATCTTTTGTCATGCACCCTTTTTTGTAGTGTTTTTTGGCTTTTGGGATGTTGTTGGTGTCGGTCTGTTGGATTTTTTAGCAGCTCTAAGTATCTTTTGTTGTAAAGGGTTTCAGGTTCCTTCAAAACCTGTTTTTCCCATATAATCAAAACATGCATCATAAGTTGGTCAACAAATGTAACTCACCCTTATAATTCTTTTATGTGTCCAACACATTTTTACATTTCCTATGAAAATTTTCGAAGACCATAACTTTTGATATGGGAGGCCAATTGGGCCCATTTTAAATTTTAGATCTTGAAGAGATCTACCAAATAGGAACCACCCTTGGTAGTACCAAACAACCTAATAGATTTATTTTGGAAAAAAAACCTAACTTCATCTAGCCCAAAAAATTATTTTTCTATTTTATAACAATTTTTTTTTTATATATAATTTTATCAATAGGAGCAAAGTTGAGACACATTTCCTAACATTCTCCCACTTTTAAAACACCTTGAAAGAGAAAAGGTAATATCAAAACTATAATATAATTACTAGGGGTTGACAGGCCTATAGACTCATTGCACCACCTAATTTTTTTGTGCTCATTAAGGTGATAGGATCTGATACTAAATTATTTAAGGAAGCAAGTTATGTGTATTAATGCTTCCTAAAATAGAATTTTAAGGAGAGTGTTGTAAAAATTTAATCTTTTAGTAGTTACAGAAAGAAGAAAAATATATAAATATAAAATAAATAATATATCATAACACAAGTGTATATGGAGAATTTTTTAGAAGAAAAACCCTATACTGCAAAGCATCCCAATGTATTATTTAGTAAACAACACTATTATAATACACTTGTAGACCAATCCTTCACTGATGAGTCCTTATGTTAAGGATATCATATTCCTTCTACTTGTCATAACTTTATTATAATTCAATCACAAAATTGGGAATTCCATTTTGATTCCATTATTTCCAATCAAATATTCCTTAATATATGACATACATGCATCATAATTTTTCAGCAAGTGTGACTCCCCCTTACAACTCTCTTATGTTTCAAACACATTTTTACATTTCTTATGCAAATTTTTAGAGGCCATAACTATTGATTTGAGAGGATGATTGGGTCCCATTTTTTTAAATTATAGAAATTGAAGAGACCTATGTAATATGCACAGATCCTAGTAGTGACTAATAATCCAAAATATTCCTTTTGGCCAAAAACCAACTCTATAACCCAATAATTGATTTTTAATATTTTATAACCTCTAAATTATACTTTTTGTAATTTTATCAATAGGAAAAAGGTTGAGACACCTTTCCTATCATTTATTTTCATCCTTCTCTTATTCTTATAATATTTTATATCTATAGATACATTGTCCATTTGCATATACATATTTTAGGGTAGGAGAGATTATTTGCGCATAAATTTTGTATTCAACAAGTATCTAGAGCTTCATTATAAGAAGATTAGAGGATTTTTACACAAAGTATGTAGAATTACGAGAGGACAAGGAAAATTTTGTATGCACCTGGGAAGTTGGAAGTATATTTAGGGTAAAGGGACTTCCTATACAATTGCCATTGTTCGAATATAAGTTGAAATAGGGGTAACATTATCACTTGTAGACAAGAGACCATACTTATAAATAATATATTTGGGCAGTCCAATGAGACCTGTAGAGTGGTATTAGTGATTAGAAAAATGGATTCATGGTTAATATCTTGGTCATAATAGAAAAAATACTAGAGGAAAAGGTACCCCAAAAGGTTGGGTGGACATTATAGATGACAACAATGGTAAAAATCTAGACAATATAGTAGAATAAATGAATGAACTACTAGAATAATTACAATATTTGAGATAAATTTAATATAACTTAATAAAATCACAATCAAAATAGGCACAAAAATATGAATAATTAATGGTAACATAGGAAATACTTGAACTCACTTCAAATGAGGAAACAATACTAGGATAATTTATATATACATGGGAAACCAAAGATGTCACTACTACTGACATACTAGAAGAAGATATCAATACCTTTGAGGTTGAGTCCATTAGTTGTGATACAACTAGTCACAATTAGAGAAGAAGTATTGCATTCCTTCATCTATAAATGGATTAGTATGAGAAGTGCTTAAAAATTCTCTACTTTTCATATTATACTCCTATATGAAATAATCTTTGAATATTCATCCCTACTTCCTTCTTTTAACCTATCATTATAATTGATAGGCATGTGATAGATCACTCACTCTTTAATTAATCCTACTGCATCTCTAGGGGTAATTTGGATTCTAAATTTGCTAATAAATTCATTGAATTGGTGCATGACCTCTAAACAAAAGTATTTGGGTCCTCAGTTCTCCCAACATCAACTAGTTTTTCAATAAGTTCATCATATAAAAAGCTACTAAATTTTTCATATTTATAATACTCCTCATGAGAAGAATAGATATATTTTCCTTTCTAGAAAAAAAATCTTACCCTCATATCTTGGTCATAATACCTATGTCTCTATCTTCTAAACCTAAAGAGTTTTTTCTTCTTTGTAATGTTGTGAATATTGGTGAAATTGAATTTTTATCCAATTAGATAGGATAGATATTATAACATAAATTTAAATTTATTTGGCTTCAATATATAAGCCACACATGTAGCTAATTAGTAAAAATTTTGTATATACCAATCCTAACATAATAATTTTGGGTAACTAATGAGGACCCTCTAAGGCTTCTTTAACAATAGTAATAATATAATTAAAATCCAATATGAAAAAATTGCTTGATCTCTACAAAAATTTGAGGCGGCATCCTTGGAATAACATTATTTTATATTTATTATATTCAATAGGATATAAATTATTAAAAATAAATCTAATAGAATTCTCATACCTATTGTTGTTCAAGCTCTCAAACACCATGTGCACTTGTATCTTATTTGAAGGTTTCTAATTGAGTAAAGGAGGTAAAAAATCATCATCACACAAATTATGTTTATCACATAAGAATCCATATAGAAATATATAACATATTTATCTTTAATAAACTTCTTTAGATGAGAAGATTTGAACTCTTACCAATTTGATTTCATTTTTTTATGTAAAACCATAAATAATAGAGGTACCCATGAGGCATCCAAATGAACTATATTTTTGTTTTTAAATATATTTCACATCAATATCTTACCTTGTAAATTAAATCCAAGATGTTATGGCTTATATACTCTAAAATATCCTTTCACCCAAAAAAAAATATCATCTTTGGCCTAATCCTCTAGTACTTCAAAAGGGTCGTGCATTAATAATTTCTTTGCAATAAAACATCATCTTTTAGAGTGGGTTTTAAAAATATTGCAAGTAAATATCACATTATATTTAACTA
>VDFB02327925.1:0-69659 GCA_007258455.2 Sequoia sempervirens | reverse complement strand
TATATCATGCATGCTTCTAGGAAAGCTGCCTCAATATCCATTGATGACTTCTATTTGACAAGAGCTGATCAGGTATGAGCTCTTGTATTTATTGATATATTTGATCATATAATTATGCAGTTCTGCAATTGTTCGTTGGCATACAGAAAACATGCATACAATACTTATATAACTGCAGTTTCATCAGTTTTTGCCTTGCAATTGTTTGAATTCAGGCAAAGCTTGCAGCTGAAAATGCAGGGAACACCCTTTTGGAGGTTTGAACCTAAAATCTTCTTGCTTGTTATATCTCCATGCACCTGAGCCATTTTTGTGGAAATCAAATGTTTTTATCCTTGGTTTAATGGCAGTCTTTTGGACAGACGGATTAATGTAAATATTTAGCTTAGGTGATGGTCTTAGTTTTCATCTTAAAATTTAATGGAGGTTTAATGAAATTCTATAAATCATGTATACTTCCAGCTACGGGGTAATGCAGGAAGCCATGATTTAGCATTTGGAACCGAAACTCTAAAGACCTTGTGTAGCTTGGTGAAAAAAGGTATGTCTTTTCCTCATCCTAGCCGTGCTGTTATCTTTTCATTTGTTTGTGCTACATTCTATCCTATTCCCTTCTTCAAAGTTTCATTTCTATAAACATATGAAGTAATTGCAATGACCTTTTACAATATTATTTGCAATTTGAGTGAGTTCCTTCATACCTCTCCTGCAGAGAAAGTGGTTTCAAAATTCAAAAAATTCCATTGTGTGTATTGATGTCATTTATTTATGCTTCAACTTTATTTGGATCCTGGCTAAGTAGCAATGATATATGTTTGAAAGTGGCTTACTTTAGGTACAAAGGCAAAGATACCTCGTTATGATAAGGTAGATCCTGTAACATTGTTGTTTTGTACAATACATGTCGTGCATTTTACTTTATTTACTCCTATAAACATTTTTTGACTGGGCTATTTCAGTGCAGTCTGCTTATAATGGGCTGGGTGATAGGGCAGATCCTTCTGCATGGCCTGAAATTGAGGGACCTTTGGAGGTAGGGACATAACTTGGAAGTTATTAATATTTTGGAGCTATTTATTTTAATTGATTTTTTGCAGATTTAGAAGTAGAGACAATGTCATTTCAAGATCTCTTTAGAGATCATATTCTTAAGGCGCTAATCTTCCACCCTAGTAAATAACAATGGTAAAATAGATACATTTTTGAAAAAATTGATTCTTGAATCTTTAGAATATTCATAAATTCAAAATTCTATAACTGCATAAGTTGTAAATGGTTCTAGCATACCACTTTAGATTGCAGATTGCAAAGACATTATGCTTGTGTTTATGCAGAACTTGTGGAATGCTTCTATATGAGTTTGACAATTAAAGTGTGATGCCTATTGGTGAATTTCTTAAATTTAAATTGGATGTCAACAAGACTTTATTTTGGAATAGGAATGTAGTTTTATTTTGTTTATTTGATTGCATAATGCAAATCTCGTAGGTAATTTTTCTTGAAGGATGGATGCTTGGATTTAAACCACTATCAGATGACACAGTAAAATCAGTTGACCCACAGGTATTACCAAGACTCTGTATGAAGTTATTGTGCAAATGCAATGCTTAATTAATTTTAGTTTTTCTAATGCTGAAAAAGACAAATATTTAATACAAGAATGTTTAATTTCTGATTTGAACTATCCTATAAATGGCACCTTTTTTACATAAGGTGGATTCTTGCTGACAGAAACTGCATATGAAGAGCAGCCCATTATAGCATTAATTCTTTGTCTTCTTTTGCATTTGTAACTATGTTCAAAAAATTTGCCTCTCTATATCAACCAGATGACAACTGGCACTACACAAATACAGCACTATAAAGACAATGCTTTGGTGGACAAGCATAATAAAGATATAATCGGATAGGGAGTTTTTGGTGTAGCCATGGAATCAATCAACCTATCTGCTACATACCTCAATGTATAATCATTAAGACTATCGTTGAACCATATTTGTTTCTTTTTGATTAAGCTATGACGCTAGAATCTCTTACTCTTTACATGACCCAACTTTTGATTGTTTCCTACTATATGAGTCTTCTAAATATTGTTGATGTCTTACAATTGATAAGTTGACATAAAGCACCTATGATATCCTCCACCTTTCCCCTTTTCTTGCTATTGTCCCCATCATCATGGGAATAACTAATAAAGTTAAATGAGAAGTAATCTTAGTTTCATAAAAAGATTTGCAATACAAGGAGGGAGTCCATAAGATCCACCAAGTTTTTGGGACAGGGACAATAGGGAATGGAGGGACTCATTTATGGGACAAATTTTTTTGAGGCCATTTTAGGGGATGACAAAGGGGGTGATAAAAAATAGGGAAAAATTCAAAAGTATGGGGAAAATTGAAATAGTCATATGATAACATTGATAAGCCATTCATCATATACATTATAGAGCCTCAATACACAGCATGAGAGTTGAAAAAATTAACAAATGTCAAATCTCAAAATTTAATTGCTTTCATAATTCATTGTCAATGTTCATATGATATTATTAATATATTATATAAAATTAAAAAACACAACAAAATGCCCAAAGGCTGCAAGTTTGAACTACAAAATGACAAAAACATAGAAAGTATGATGCTGCCCTAATTGGCATCTACCAACATAGCATCAAAATTGGAATCTGATTATGAGTCATTGCCTCATCTAATGGAATTCCAACCAATCCCTCTTGTGCCTCATCAATTTGAGTGGCATCTTGGGGATCAACATCCAACTGTAAGGCCGAAGTTTGTCAATACTCAGAAGTCTGATGACTTGAAGTCGCAAAGCATTACGCATGACCACCAACTTCTTTGCTTGTCTAGAGGTAAACCTATTTCCTTTGATAGAGTGGATGAAGATGTATGTGGACCAATTCCTTTTTGCAATAGAGAAATCGACAACTTGTGAAAGGAGGCGAATAGTGAGCATATTTGACTCTCATGTATCATTCTCGTGCCATGTCCACCATCCTATAGGATCAGTTTGAGCTAATGTAGTCTATCTATTTTCACCTCTAGTTTGTTGAATGTTGGACTATGAATATTAGTAAAGGCAAGCAAGGTTATCCCAAGTTTCCGGGACGGGGATGGCGGGACGAGTCCCCAAGTTTCCGATTTTTAAGGCCAAAATTAGGGACAGCAGGGGGCGGCTATATAAAAATATAGGGAAAATTTTAAAAATATAGGGAAATTTTAAATATTCAATACATAACATGAATAAGGCATGCATAATATACAATATAGAACATTAACATATAACATTTGTGTTCAACATTATGCCAATACTCAATACGCATTCAAAATTAACATACGCGAATCATGAAACAACCTCCAAGTTATAATTTATAAACTTATATCAAAATTCCCAAAGGCTACATTGCTGCCATATAGTTTTAAAGTTTGCTATGAAAATCAAAATACAATTTTCGTATGTCAATAATGAATACAAAATAAACAAAGAGCACTACTGCCCCTAATCATCTCTCATAAGCACATCAAAATTAGAGTCATCCTCTGAGTCATTGCCACTGTGATGCTCCTCCTCAGCCAATGGAACCCCAACCAAACCCTTAGCTGTCTCCTCCTCATCTACCTGGGCTGCGTCCTCGAGATCAATATCCCACCATAGAGCTGGAGTTTGTCGATACTCTGGAGTCTGCCGATCTTGAAGCTGAAGAGCACTATGAATGACCACTAGCTTCTCCGCTCGTCTAGAGGTAAGTCTATTCCTCTTAAGGGAGTGGATAAAGCTATACATGGACCAATTCCTCTCTGCAGCAGAGGAACTGACAACCTGTGCAAGAAGGCGAGTGGCAAGTGTCTTCAATTGCGGTGTATCCCTCCCATGATAGGTCCACCATCCAATAGGGTTCGATTGAGCTAATATAGCTCTGTCCAACCTCGCCTGTGGTTTACTCAAGTTTGGGCCATTAAAATTTGTAAAGTCTAGAAATTGTGACCGAAGTAGTGAAGCCTGCTCTACTGTATAAATTTTCTCAATGACCCGTGTGAACCCATCTAAAACTTCAACATCATCACATGG
Organism: Sequoia sempervirens; assembly: GCA_007258455.2. Taxonomy (NCBI): domain Eukaryota; kingdom Viridiplantae; phylum Streptophyta; class Pinopsida; order Cupressales; family Cupressaceae; genus Sequoia; species Sequoia sempervirens. The sequence goes on along the minus strand of VDFB02327925.1, from coordinate 65,576 downwards.
AGGCACCCTACCATCCCTTGGTGCATACCATTTTGGATTTAGAGCAAAGGCAGCCATATGAAGTGGGGTGTTCATTGTATTCCACCTCTGTGTCACAATGGGCCTAATGTGTTGCTCATATAAATCCAACGTGGGGTCCTTTGCCGAAATAACTTGCTTGATCTTCCCAAGCATATTGTCAAATGTCTCATATATCTCTCCAAGACTAGGAGAGTCTGTATCAGCATATCTGATGACATCTACATAGGCGAGATGAAGGAGCAAATATATCTGCAAAATGCAAACAAAAAGTTCACAATAATTAGTTGACAAGTTAATTGACATGTTAGAAACTTCAAAAGTTGGAACATTGGACAATAAAATTAAAATATTAAAATCAGAAATTTAATATGAAAATCAGCCATCTAATATGTCTTACCTCACATTGGCCTACCAATCGTCATCAAGGATCTTTTGTTTGATGGTCTTTCCTTGAGTAGAACTTGCATTAGGCCATCTAGTCCACTCTGCATTGACCATCATCAGTTGTAGAGACTCATGCACCTCAACCATCCTCTCCAACGGGATGAAGTATGTGGCATATCTACATTCATTAATTCAATGATTCATTAAAAAATGAAAATTGAAAACAAAATCAGATTATGAATACAAATTGAAATTTGAAAGTGAAACAAAATGAAGTAAATGGCATACCTTGTCTCAACAGGTTTGAGAAACTCCTTTGAAAATGTTCTGAAGAGAGCAAGTGAGGTGTGGTGATTGCAAATGAACATCTGAATATCTCTAGATTCTGCCACCATTTTCTTCACCCAATCCAACTTCCCTATGTCTTTCAATGCATTGTTCAATGCATGGACACAACATGGGGTCCAAAATATATGCCTATAAGTACCCTCCACCATCAACCCAGCTGATTTGCAGACACGTGCTGAATTGGTGATTACCTGCACCACATTTGCAGCCCCAACCTCCTCTATGGCATCTCTCAAAATGGAAAATTTGAAGTCTGCATCCTTACATTTCCTTGAACAATCTACGACTCTAAGAAAATAAGAACCAACAGAGCATGTGACTATGACATTGATGGGTGGCCGACGTCTACAATCAGTCCACCCATCCATCACTATAGAGCACCCCGTCCTCATTCACGTTTGCCTCATCTCCTCCATTAACACATTAACTTTGGAGTACTCTTTGTCTAGGAGGGTGGTGCGTAGCTGATGATCTCCACGGGGTACGAATGAAGGACCAACAGTGGCTATGTCTTTCACCATTTGTTTGAAATAAGAGGAACGAGCCACATGAAATGGAATAGCATGGGCAAAAAAGAATTTGGCAATGGAGGATTCAGTGGTTTCTCGTGCTTGGTTTTGAAACATGGACTCAATTGAGGCTGCCTTATCACTACCAATCACCTTCCTCTTTCCTCTTAAGACAACACTACTACCAACTGTGGAAGGAGTAGGAGTAGGCATAGATGATTGTGAACTGGAAAGAAGGAGACCCACTTTGAACCCCACCATCACACTCCATTTGAATTCTTTGGCACTCTACAAATAGATCATCTGTCAATGCAGGACACATTCTAACTCCATGGCCCACCTCACCCAAAAAATGAGACCTAACTCTAGTGTAGCTGCCCCTAAACTCTTTTTCACAAACATGGCAAAACCAAACCCTACTCCCCCCTAAATTTTTTTGTTTTTCACCCATGGCTGTCACATATTGAAGGAATGGTTTTTTTTTATCTAATGGGTGTTTTGCATAGTCTTTCATGGTTTTGGTATTGGTTGATGAAGGAGGGCATTGGGTAGGGTTTATTTTCTCTCTAGTTCTTCTACCACCCCCACCACTTTCCCTTCTAGCTTGCATTTCAACTTCACTATCACTTCCACCCTCACTGTTGCTCATGTTTTTTGTTTTCAAAATGCAAGTTTAAACTGAAAATGCAAAAAAATAAAAAAAATCAAACAATGTATGCTTCACATTTTGCAAAAAAATGAAAAAAAAAATAGGGAAAGGAAATGCATACCTCTTTGGTGGATTTGCACTCCCAACAACACTATTTCAACCTCCTCTCCTCCTTCAAACTGCTACTCTTTCTCCTTCAATGGCTGCAACTTCTTTTGCTCTCAAACCCTTGGCTGCTCAAACAAACAAAATGCATAAAATGAGGTTAGAGAGGCCCTTTTTCCTTCATAAAGGAGTCAAAATCACTTGGGCCCACACATGCCATGTAGGCAGGGGCGTTATTTTTTAATTTTATGTTTTTTTTTTCATGTTTTAAACTTGCAAAATGCGGGGGACAGCCGCCCGTCCTTGGGACGGTCGAGGGATGGCTCAGCCATCCCCTTGCCGTCCCCTCGTTCTAGGGACGTTTCCGACAAATTTTCAAAAAACGGGGATGGTCCCCTGCCGTCCCCATGCCGTCCCCCGGTACCTGAGATGTCCTGGGGATAGGGACAAGGCATTTTGGGGGGGGGGGACGCGTCCCCGGGTTTCCCTGAAGGCAAGCCATTGTGTGTGAAGTGTAGTTGACTCCTCATTTAAAGATATCTTTTGAAGGGCCTTCATTAATCCTTCTTTCACCTCTTCCTCATCACAAGGAGGTAACCTCCTAGACTTTGGTGCATACCATTTAGGATTTAGAGTAAAGCATGTTCATAGGGTTCCATTGCGCATCACAATGGGCTTAATATGCTTCTTATATAATCCCAAATTAGGATCCCTATTATAATTTTTTTGCTTCATTTGCCCAAAAATGTTGTTAGATGTTTCATAAATCTCTCCAACACTAACAAAGTTTGTTTCAACATATCTAATGACGTCTACAATAGGTTAGATGAAGTGTGGTGGTTACAAATGAAATCTAAATATCTCTAGCTTTGTCCACCACTTGTTGCATCCATTTTATCTTCCCAATATCTCTCAATGTGTTATGAAATGCATGAACATAACATGGGGCCCAAAAAATGTGTTTGTAATTTGTAGATATGTGTTGAATCAATATGGTGTACAACATTTGAGACTCTAACCTCTTTTATGGTCTCTCACAAAATATAAAATTGGAAGTTCACATTCTTGCTCTTCTATGAACAATTAATATCTCTAAGAAAATAAGAGCCAATCGCACATGTGACCATGATGTTGATGAGTGGCTAATATCTTATATTGGTCCATCCATCCATAACAATAGAACAGCCTGTCCTAATCCAAGTTTGCCTCATGTCCTCTATCACCAAACTCACCTTAGAATATTCTTTGTCAACGAGGGTAGTGCATCGTCTATGTTCTCTATTGGGGTAGAATGAGAGACCAACAAAGCTACATCTTTGAACATTTGTTTGAAGTATGGAGAATGTGCTACATGAAATGGGATGGCATGGGAATAGGAAAAATTGGCAATGGAAGTTTGCTGCATCATGTGCTTGCATATTAAACATACTTGCAATTGTCCCCACTTTTTCACTAGCAGTAGTCTTTCTCTTTCCTTTTGTAAAAACATCACCACTACCAGCAGCAACCATGGAGGGCAAAGGCATTTGCCTCAACACACCTTAATCCCATGCCCTTTAAAGCCCAAGAGATGAGAATATGCCTTGGTGTAGCTCCCTTAAAAATCTGTCTTGCAAATGTAACCCAAGCACACTCTATTATCCCTTGAATTTTTCTTTTTTTCTTTGTTTAGAGTTGTCACAAATTGAAGAATAGTTTTTTTGGAATTAAAAGGGCCCTTTGGATAAGTTTTTAAAATGGTGGAAGGGCACTCAAATGGGTTTTGTGGCTGTTCTCCTTCACTTACAACACTCTGTAATGTCCCACCCCAGGCGGACACTTACTAAATGAATTTCTGCCTTGAGAGGTTTGCTTGTTTTTGTATGGGTTTGGTTTTGTTTTGATTTTCAATAAGATAAATGCCAGGAAATATATAGAAGTACAAATAACATGTATAAATTGCGAAGTATAAAATATACTCAAATTGAACATCAACCTTCAAATCTGATTTCAAACATAGTTTGTATATACAACAAATATTCAAATCAGATTGATATTTTTTTCGTTGCAAATACAATAAGTCATACCTGAACTCCAAGCAATTAACTGCTGGTCTGAAACAGGTACAACAGCAAACTGAAAACACCATGTAAGGGACACCTAGCAGCAGGTAATGATTTCTCCACCCCAGAAGTGCTGAAAACTGATATCAAAGGCTTGGATGCCCATAGTGGGAGACTCAACAACACCAATCCTTAGGTGTTTCTACTACGAACCCCAAACGCCACCCTCATGTAAGCAATACGGCCTGGTATTAACTGGAAAGTACGGCCTGGCAAGATTATAACAGCCAATACAATCAGCAACGTACAAACTTCTGATTTCTGATAAAGAACTTCTCAAAACCCTCAAAAATTCTCTCCAACATGCTCAATAAACTCCCACATGCCAATAGAAGAAGATCCTTTAACAGCAATAAAGATATTCAATAATATTTGTCTTCAATAACTTCTGATCTGCAAATAAACACTTGTAAAATCTGATATAAATCTCCACTTTTAAGCACAATGTGACTTCTGAGATAAAGCCACCTGATTAGCAAACCTCAGATGATCTTTCACACCCTCAGAAAGCTCGATTCAAGAAGAAGCTATTCTATCCAAGATTGTTGTAGCTGAAAACCCTAGTTCTCACCTCCAAATGCCAAAGCATCCAAAAAGCCAAGTGTTGAAAAATGATCAAAGATAATGAAATGAATTCCAAAAATGCGCTTTTATATTAGTCAATTTGCATTTGACTTCATCTCATTTAATTTACTTTAATTTCATTTTCTTTACCCTCCTTTTTGGTGCACAACTTTATAATAATAAAGTATACTTTTAAAAAGCATTTAAATAACACTATACTTTTTAAAAGCATTTAAATCCCCCTTTTAAATAAAGTCCACTTAATTCATTAATGATATGCACTCAATAATTAATTATTATTAAAGTATAACTTTAATAATAATTATAATATTATAACTCCATCATTAATCATTGTAAATCAATTTTGACTTCATCAAGAGGTAGCCCACTACTAACCAAGGTGCATTACTATAAATAGTAAAGTTGGCCTCTATCAACACACTGACTTACTATAAATAGTAAGTATATAAAATCGGAGCCAAAACACCTTGAATATCATAACCTTTGAACAAGCTAAGGATCTGGAGATGAAAACATTGCCAACTGCCAATTGAGGAGCTAGCCAACTCCAACACTAGGCCCTCTAAACACCATTATTAGCCTACAAGGACCCGATAATAGGCTAAACCACCAAACTCTGATGCATGTGAAAAAAGGGGAGATTACAGTCCGCCCTCCCTGAGATTGCTTGTCCTCAAGCAATCACAAATGAATATAAAACACCACTCCATTAGAGGCCCAAGGAAAGAATTGTAGAATGACCCACATGACTGCACATAATCCTCGCTGCACCAAAAAAAGCACAACTGAATAACACATAGATTACATACTCTGCAATTAATTGCCGAGTGGCTGAGTACTCTCCCATTTTTTGCTTGGGCGAGTACTTCCTGCTATTACTCACGGCTCAGAATGCAAAAAAAAAAATTGTCATTTTTTTCAAAAAACTTGCGGAAAACCCTAGAACAAAAGAAACACACTTTTCATGAGCCTGTTTTCGCATGATTTCAACACATTTTTCGCATGTTTTGGATGTGTGTGTAATGCGATTTGGTGCTTATAAAACCCCCGTTTAGTGGGCCTTACAGACATTGCATCCTTTGACACGATTTGGACTGGTTTTTTGGCGCGATTTGGACTGTTTTTACTACACTATAGTGTTACTGGTTACACATTATCAATATACACAAACCTATCGATTAATATTACACATTATCATACACAGTCAATAGGTTTGTGTATATTGATAATGTGTAAATTTTTAAACATTAAACAGTTTAAGTTTGTATATAGTTATACACAAATTTCAATGGTATTACCGTATTACTAATATGCATACTTAATAGTTAAACAATTAAACTTAATATTGATATGCATACTTAATAGTTAAATAGTTAAACTTAATACTAATATGCATACATGATTGATGATAATATAATATCATGATACACTGATAAGTGAAACAAGAAACTGTATGATTGTGTGTATAGATATGTCTGTGTGTGTATATGCATGCAAACTTGGCATCCTGTGTATGTGTATAGATATGTATTTGTGCACAATGCAATGTGTGTATAGGTATGTTGTAATTGAATTTTGCAAAAAAAAAGTGTTTTTATAAGAAATTTTACTACTTTTTAAGTTGCCGAGTATTTGTTGAGTATTTGCCAAGTTTTTTCTAAGTCAAAAATTTTGGGCTTGTCAAGTACTCTTTGAGTCCGAGTATGTAAAGTATGGAATAACACACAGACCAAGGTCAAACCTTGTACCATGTGCCACAAAAATAGGTTCACCAAGAAGACGCAACCAGTAGAATGCCCAACAATATATCCTTTGTATCCACTGGGTAGAAATCAAACTATGCTCAACATCACTACAGGTAACTTCACCAATGTCGGACAATCTACCAATCGTAACAACAATGCAACATATTCTTGGATCCCAAACCCAAAATGGAAGTCTACCATGCATAACATCCTCTGACTTCCACTGCACTAATCTGATATCAACTTCACCATGCCAAGAGTGGTGAAGCAACCCAATGGGACCCATCCGAACAACAGTGCCAACCCTATTACCACCTGGATCCCCAAACAATCGAAACTCACATCCATCAATCATGAGGAGGCAAGAATATCTAAACATGTCTATACCACAATATCCCCCTTCATCCTCTGCAAAACTCCTATGGATGTGATGACTATCCTGCATAGGTGCTGGAAGATATGGAGTAGCTCCTCTCAAGTCGAGGAAATAATATAACTCTCCTCCATCATTGTGAAATGAACTAACCAAGCCATCATGCCTACTGACACCACAGTCTCCCTAAAACCATGTATCCAATAGAATTTTCTGAGATAAAGAAGTGGCAAACTCTGTCAAGTACACATCAGCACGATGGTAATCTAATCTCTGACCTTGCAAGTAATCCTCTAAATATAACTGAGTCAGACACTTGCAATCTCTAGTTCCATCTTCTGTAGATGGCAACTCTTCATCCCACAATGGATGGTAAATCTTGAGCCAATCCACACCTACACACCATCAAATCCTCGATGTGTGGACTAAAGGAGAAATGATGAGCACTCCTAACTATGCAGTCAAAATAAAATGCACCTGCCTGTGTCAATGGTTGACCGTCATAGTCATGGGGAATACACTCCTCATCACTCTCATCATCTGAATCAGGAGGTGGCTCACGTCTCCGATCCTGAATGGCTGATTGGGTAGATGCTTTGCCAACCTTCTCTGCGTACCCAATAGCATACTCTCTATCATGAAACAATTGGAGATATTCTGATTTTATCTCCTCCAAAGCACTCTTGATAATCTGTAAGTCACGAATGTGAGTACCGGCTGAGACCCCATTTCGTCTCTCCTCAAGCTTAGCTGTCCAAAGGAGGTACTCAACATACTTATGAGTGCAATCAAAACGAGATAAGGTTGAATCAACCTTCTCTCCTGTAACCTTCAGCTGATCTTTCCATCTCTGTGGCTCAATAAGCTGTCGATCAAAATCAGCTGCATGGGATGTAATCTCTGATTTGCTTCCAAGAGAGGGAAACAAATCAACATGAGAATCAATCTCCCAACTAGATGATACCCTACATACCTCTTGTGAAGAAGATGGAATAGCGTAATGATTTGTCACACAACTCTTTGGAGAATCCACTACTTCACCACAAGAGCTATCAATAATATGCTTTGCATCACCTATAATGGGACTATCCTCAGAGACACCTGATGCAACATATGGTTCTCTGCTACTCTCAACCAATGCACTCATCCCATCTATGTCACCTACACCTGTAATTGAAATGGATGTAGCCACATCCTCAATGTGCTTCTTACCACTACCTGTGGGTGTATGCTCATCACTAGTAACTGTCATAGATATTGGATCTGTATCTGCTGGTGATGAAGACTGTGCTAAGCTCAACTCCACGGTAAAATCATCTATCCTTAACTTTGACTCTTGAAGGGCTGTTTGAGCGCTCTTCAAAGAGTTTGTGGTGACTTCAAGCTCATAGGTGAGCTCATCAACCTCCTCTTCCGTCCCCTTTATAGCATCATAATAGATACCATCGAGCATGAGAAGATGATCTCTATCTGATAATAGCTGTAGGTAATTATTCTTCATTACCCCAACTACATCTCTAAGTGCTTGAAACTCTGCGAGGGAAAGTCCACCATCAGGGTGCTCATATATCCCTGGAGTTTAGCAACAGTGTGCCACCAACTGTTGAACAACATCAAAGTGTTCCAAGGCTGAAGCAATCATACCTTCGTTCACCTTCAATTATCCTGCCAAATGATGAAACCACTGTGACAAATCATCTCCATAGAAGTTTTCTAATTTGTAATCTACACTATGATAAGAGGCTAAATCATCCTCACTCACTGTTTGGAAACCATCATTATGTGTGCCATCAACTTTGCACACATCAACATCAAAGGTACTGCTATTATGTACCTCATAGGATGGCTCAAATGACATGGTAGGAGCTGCTGATTTGACATTATCATTTCACACGTCTTCTTCCAAAGTAGATGCTTGTTCATCCAAAGAGCTATCCTGGGACCATTCTCCAATAAACAATTTTTTTGATTTATCTTCCATGGTCTGATCTGTAAAATCAATCTTGTTGTGGCATGAATCCACAACACATAATGCATCATTAATACGCACAACTTGCGTATCAACTTTAGCCAACCCATCACAACCATCATTCTCATGTGTAATGGTCGTTATCTCATGCTGATGCAAAAATATCAGACTGCTGTCACAAAAATTAGAACTGTTATGGCTTGTATTTTCCATGCATTCCTCGTGTTTGACACTCATAGCTTGTGTGCCAACATTAGAAGTCCCTTCCACAACATTCTCCTCATGTGCCATAACATTTAAATCTTGGTTACGCTCAAAAGAATGTCTGCTGTCATAAAAATCAGAATTGTTATCAGGACTGATAACAACTTCTTGAGTGCTGAAAGTAACATCAAGAGCTTCTGCCATACAGTTGTAAGACCCTTCTCATCTTCATCCGCTTCAAATCTTACCCTCTTCTCTTGCACCTGCTTCTCAATGAACAAGGAGGGCCTTAACTTGCCCTCACATTGTTCGAAGACACTATGCATCAAGTCACTTGCAGTAACATGTGTTCTTGCCTATGAATAGCTAGAAGTAAGGACAAGATATCTTGAGAGATGTCATCACTGTCATTAATAATGGAAGACATAATAGCTCTTGTGTAGTTTTGAATAGATTTCCCATGACTCTCACTAATAGAATCCAAGAACAAATGGAACATCCGCAAAGCCAGATCATAACAATCATAATCGATCACGACAATGCACGATCTCACCTGTGCCATCAACTCAAGGATCTTGATCTTCCTTCCAAAAGTAGGTCTACCAATATCTCCCATCCCAACCAAACCGTCAACAATTAGCTGCAATACTTCCCTCATTGTGACCACATCATAGGTGTTGATGTTATAGCTGCGGGCTACATACTTCCGCCTTGCATCGATAAACAATAAATTTCATATAGCCTTCGGCTATTTATTTATTGTATTTAATAAAGTGAAGAGGCACTTCACTTGTCAACTTATTATTTATTTTTTGGGCCAATCCTCCTTGATATTCGCACCTATTCATTTGAATTATATTTCATATTTGGCCAGCCCTTGCTCATGAAGAGGTGTGACCTCTCCTCCATCTTGTATATATATGAGATCATTTTCATTCATCCATCATCAAGTCAAGCTCGTCCATTTCCATCTGCTAAGTGCGAATTTCTCCTACAGCAGTTCGAGTTTATCAAGGAGTGCGGATTTTATATCTGAGTTTTCATCAAGTGAGGCGCTGATTCTTGGCCTTGTATTCGGCTTCATTGTAAAGAGACTTATTGTTTATTATTCAATATATAAGCGATATATTGTTGTTGGGTTTTTCTCCCTCAAGTGGAGGGTTTTCCTAGGGTATATGCTATGTCTATTTGTTTGAATTTGAATTAAAATCTGCTTATTAACTTCTGATCATAAAACTAACATGGTATCAGAGCGGGTTTAAGCAAGATCGTGATCAGATTTACATAAGTAGCATTATCTTCCATTCTTGTTTTCATCTTCTTGTGTCTATCTTATCTTCAAAAATGGTGAACGGGCTCAAGATTGAAGATAGACTTGTAGGTGCTTCCAACTTCACCTCTTGGAAGTTTAGAGTATTGCTTGCATTGGAAGAAAATGAGATTGCTGAGTTCGTGGAGAGCGAAGTTCCCGAACCTTCCAATGAAAATGAGAAGTCTCAATGGAAGAAGAATGGCATTAAGGCGAAGAAGATTTTGGTTGATTCTGTGAAGGACCACCTTGTGCCGATTATCTCCAAGTTGAAGATAGCAAGAGAAATGTTCAAGACCTTGGAGGAAATGCATGAGATCAATAATACAAGCAGAGCTCTTGCATTGAGGCAACAACTTCATCATGTCAAGATGGTGAAAGGAGATTTTGTCATCTCCTTCCTCATGAAGATCACCAAGTTGAGAGATCAACTCTCTACCGTTGGGCATATGGTTGATTATAAGGATTTGGTTATGTTGGCGCTTAATGGTGTTCCTCAATTTTGGGAGCCATTTATTCAAGGAATCAGTGGGAGATCAAAACTACCTAAGTTTGATCGCTTGAGGGAAGATTGCATTCAAGAAGAATCAAGATTAGTAGCAAGAGGCAATGGGAAAAGTTCTACCAATGAAGAGATTCATGTTCTTGTCGCTCAATCTTCGAAGAAGAAAGGAAGAGAAGGGAAGAAAGGCAACTTCATGAGGAACAGAGATAAAAGATCAGATGGTGCTCCTACATCTAAGAAGAAGAAGGATCTCTCCCATTTACAGTGCTTTAGATGTGACAAGTTTGGTCACTATGCAAAGGATTTCCCAACTAGACCTAAGTAGCATGCTTCAATTGCAGATGCAGGTGAGATCTCCCCTCAAAAGGATTGAAGTGGTTTCCTATTCTATTCTTCCTTATCAAGCAATGTTCCTACGGACACCAACACCTGTGGTGCCTCTCATCACATTAGTGGAGTTAGAGAACATCTTTTAGATTTGGTGGAAAGAGATACAAGTGTTCAAGTCATAATTGGAGATGATGCATGCTATTTCGTGAAAGGTGTTGGAACCTCCTCTCTTCACTTAGATTTCGACATCTCTCTTCAGTTGAGTGATGTACTATTTGTACTAGGCATCAAGAGGAACCTTGTCTCAATTTCAGCCTTGGAAGATAAGGGATATCAAGTTGCTTTCTCCAAAGGAAAAGTTCTTGCATCAAGTCAGCTTGAGTGATTGGTGTTCGGCAAGAATGTCTCTACAGACTTTCCACTCGTCCACTACAGGCTTTGTTGCATGATTCATCAAGTTCGTTTGAGCTTTGGCATAGAAGACTTGTTCACCTTCATTTCAGAGCACTTCCAACCATGGAGAAGATGGTCACTGGCATTCCTAAACTCAGCCAGGAGCATGAAGGTACTTGCCGAGGATGCGCATTGGGTAAGAATACTAAAGGTCCTTTTCATAGTAGTGAAAGTAGATATAAATGCATTCTAGATCTTGTTCATTCTAATTTGTGTGGTCCAATGTCTGTTGCTTCTTTGAGTTGTTTCTTGTATTATGTAATTTTCATTGATGACTACTCTAGAAGGACTTGGATTTATTTCCTGAAGACTAAAGAATCTAAGGAAGTACTCGAGAGATTCAAGGAATTTAAAGCTCAAGCTCAAGTAGAGAACTTGTCCGGGAAGAGGATCAAATTGCTGAGATCTGACAACAGAGGAGAATACATCTCTGGAAGCTTTCGTAACTTTTGTGTTGAGGCAAGAATTAAGAGGGAGTTTGTGTCCCCTACAATCCACAACAAAACGGTGTAGCAGAAAGGAAGAACAGATCCATCATAGAAGTAGCTAAAGCCATGATCCATGATCAAGATCTAAAAACCTTCCTTTGGGCTGAGGCATCTAGGACAGCTGTGTATGTTCAGAATCAGAGCCCTCATCGTATCTTGGAGAACATGACTCCTGAAGAAGCTTTCCCAAGTGTGAAGCCTGAAGTTAGCCATTTGAAAATCTTTGGTTGTCCTGTGTATGTTCATGTTCCTAAAGATAAAAGGACTAAGTTGGAACCATCTTGCAAGAAGGGAGTATTTGTGGGCTACAGCGAGTCTTCAAAAGCCTACAGGATTTACATTCCAGGTCAGAAACTGATAGAGATCAGCAGGGATGTTACATTTGAAGAGGATGTTGCATTCAAGAGATCTAAAGGCTCTCTCTCTTGGAGATAGATAATGAAGACCATGAGACTCCTTAGGACATGGAAGTTGACCATACTCCTGAGATTCAAAGGGAGTTTCCTGAACTAGAAGAAGATGGTGATCCAATTGAGCCTTTGGAACCTACTGATGGGCCTGGAGACATTGTTATTGGTCGAAAGAGACCTCTATGGGCTAGGAAAACAATGTAGGAGGCAAAAAAGTTTGCAGCCCCTAGAGGAACATTCAGAGAAAGCAAAATACCTCAGAAGTTTTCAAGCTATGTTGCATTGATGAGTCAAATGATTGAATCTGAGCCTTCCAATGTTGAGGAAGCTTCAAGTCAGCAAGTATGGAAAGATGCTATGGCTGAAGAATATCAATCTATCCTCAAGAACGATGTTTGGGATATAGTACCTAGACCAGAAGGGAAATTTGTTGTATCTTCTAAGTGGCTTTTCAAGATCAAGCATGCGGCTGATGGAAGCATTGAGAAGTACAAGGCTAGATTTGTGGGTAGGGGGTTCTCTCAGAAAGAGGGAATAGACTCTGAAGAAACATTTGCTCCAGTTGCTCGTTATACCTCCATCAAAACTATTATTGCTATTGTAGCGGCTAAAGGATGGAAGTTATACCAGATGGATGCGAAGACAACATTTCTAAATGGTGTAATTGAAGAAGTATACATTGAGCAACTTGATGGATTTGAGGTTCATGGAAAGGAGTCTCATGTTTGTAGATTGAAGAAGGCTTTGTATGGCCTTAAGCAAGCTCCTCGTGCTTGGTATGAGAGGATTGATTTGTTGAGCTTGGGCTTCTCCAAGAATGATGCTGATTCAAACCTATACTTCAAGGTAGTTAATGGTGAGGCTTTGATCTTGGTTCTCTATGTTGATGATCTATTTCTTACTAGAGAAGACCACCTCATTATCAAATGCAAGAAGGAGCTGGCTTCTAAATTTGAAATGAAGGATCTTAAGTACATGCATTACTTCCTTAGTTTAGAAGTATGGTAGAGGCCTAATGAGATCATTGTGAGTCAAGGAAAGTATACAGTAGACATCTTGAAGAGATTTGGTATGATGGATTGCAAATCCATGTCTACACCTATGGAAACCAATTTTCAGAAGTTAAAAGAGGCTACAACTAGTTCAGATCTGGTGGATCCTACTATGTATCGACAGTTGATTGGATCATTGATGTATCTAGTCAATACTAGACCAGATATTTGCTATGCAGTGAGTGCTTTTAGTCAGTTCATGTGTGAACCAAGACAAATACATCTAGTTGCAGCAATACATGTCCTGAGATACTTGCGTGGCACAATTGGGTATGGCTTGAGATATTCTTCTGGTGTAGGCTTGAAGCTGCATGGATATTCTGATTTTGATTGGGCAGGGTGTGTTGCTAATCGGAAGAGCACCTCTGGATGTTGTTTCAGTTTGGGGTTTGCGATGATCTCCTGGTGTAGCAGGAAGCAGTCTTTAGTGGCATTGAGCACCGCAAAGGCCGAGTATATTGCAGCTTGTGTGGCAGCTCGAGAAGCAGTGTGGCTGTGAAAGCTCCTTGCAGGATTGTTTGGACAATCATTGGAGCCGACTATCATTCATTGTGATAATCAAAGTTGTGTGAAGCTTTCTGTCAATCCAGTGTCTTATGACAGAAAACACGTTGAGATCAAATACCACTATATCAGAGATATGGTATTGAGGAAAGCTATCAAGTTGAAGTACATTAGCATTGATGAGCAGACAACTGACATTCTCACCAAGCGTCTCTCCAAAGTAAAGTTTGTGTACTTTCGAGACAAGCTTGGAATTGTGGAGAATGAAGCCCTAGCTGAGAGGGAGACTCGGCTTCAGTGATCTTCTGTGATTTGCTTTAATGCATTTTTCTCTGTGAGAGAAATTTGAGGTGCAAGCCCTTGTCTAATGCATTTTTCTCTATGAGAGAAATTTGAGGTATAAGCCCTTGTTTAATGCATCTTTCTCTATGAGAGAAATTTGAGGTGAAAGCCCTTGTTTCCACCCTCTAGGAATAGCCATGGTGGATGTCATGTTGAGTGAGTCCATGACAACATCACTTGTGCTTATCCACCCTCTGGGAGTAGCCATGGTGGACGTCATGATGAGATGACGACATCACGTTGAGTGATTCCGTGATGGGCACTTGTGCTCATATGCTTCGCCATACATGGGAGTAGCCATGATGGTTGATATCACGTTGAGTGATTTCGTGATGTGTTCCTTTCCACATATGGGTGTAGCCATTGTGGGTGTCATGTTGAGAGATTCCATGACCTTGTGTATTGGAAGTATTCCTCCCTAGCTAAGAGGGAGTGTTGATGCTATAGCTGCGGGCTACATACTTCCACCTTGCATCGATAAACAATAAATTTCATATAGCCTTCGACTATTTATTTATTGCATTTAATAAAGTGAAGAGGTGCTTCACTTGGCAAGTTATTATTTATTTTTTGGGCCGACCCTCCTTGATAGTCGCACCCATTCATTTGAATTATATTTCATATTTGGCTGACCCTTCCTCATGAAGAGGTGCGACCTCTCCTCCATCTTGTATATATATGAGATCATTTTCATTCATCCATCATCAAGTCAAGCTCGTCCATTTCCATCTGCTAAGTGCGAATTTCTCCTACAGCAGTTTGAGTTGATCAAGGAGTGCGAATTTTATATCCGAGTGTTCATCAAGTGAGGCGCTGATTCTTGGCCTTGTATTCGGCCTCATTGTAAAGAGACTTATTGTTTATTATTCAATATATAAGTGATATATTGTTGTTGGGTTTTTCTCCCTCAAGTGGAGGGTTTTCCCAGGGTATATGCTGTGTCTATTTGTTTGAATTTGAATTAAAATCTGCTTATTAACTTCTGATCATAAAACTAACAATAGGGGACCCGAGGGGTTGTGATCCTCATAATCTGACTAATGCAAAGGGCAACAATGAGCCTAATCTCATTGTCGCTATGTCTCAAATACTTAAGCTCACCCAACATAGTCACTGTTGGAGTCATAGCAATTTGTAACAATGAAGAAGGTGACTGCCCAACAAGACTTGAGCATTCTTCCAGTCGTCTCAACGTGACCTAAGTATCATACACAAACTTAGGTTGACTGCCAAGTTTGGTACCCTGTTTATAAAAAATTCTAGCTAACCATTTTCTATTTCTTGATACTAATTCTATGTCACTGTTTGAATCCATAATTAAAATTGATTGGAAAAACAATGAAACTGAAAACAAAGAGTGTTGATCACTCAAATGATGCAAGATGTGTACTCACTAAATATTGATTAAACCCAACTGGGATAGCAGGAAACCGCTTTGATACCACTGTAATGTTCCACCCCAGGTGGACACTTACTAACTGAATTTCTGCCTTGAGAGGTTTGCTTGTTTTTGTATGGGTTTGGTTTTGTTTTGATTTTCAATAAGATAAATGCCAGGAAATATATAGAAGTGCAAATAACATGTATAAATTGTGAAGTATAAAATATACTCAAATTGAACATCAACCTTCAAATCTGAATTCAAACATAGTTTGCATATACAACAAATATTCAAATCAGATTGATATTCTTTTCATTGCAAATACAATAAGTCATACCTGAACTCCAAGCAATTAATTGCTGGTCTGAAATAGGTACAGCAACAAACTGAAAACACTATGTAAGGGACACCTAGCAGCAGGTAATGATTTCTCCACCCCAAAAGTGCTGAAAACTGATATCAAAGGCTTGGACGCCCATAGTGGGAGACTCAACAACACCAATCTTTAGGCGTTTCTACTAAGAACCCCAAACGCTACCCTCATGTAAGCAGTACGGCCTGGTATTAATTGGAAAGTACGGCCTGGCAAGATTATAACAGCCAATACAATCAACAGTGTACAAAGTTCTTATTTCTGATAAAGAACTTCTCAAAACCCTCAAAAATTCTCCCCAACATGCTCAATAAACTCCCACGTGCCAATAGAAAAAGATCCTTTAATAGCAATAAAGATATTCAATAATATTTGTCTTCAATAACTTATGAATTGCAAATAAATCCTTGTAAAATCTGATATAAATCTCCACTTTTAAGCACAATGTGACTTTTGAGATAAAGCCACCTAATTAGCAAACCTCAAATGATCTTTCACACCCTCGGAAAGCTCGATTCAAGAAGTAGCTTCTCCAAGATCGTTGTAGCTGAAAACCCTAGTTCTCACCTTCAAATGCCAAAGCATCCTAAAAGCCAAGTGTTGAAAAATGATCAAAGATAATGAAATGAATTCCAAAAATGCGCTTTTATATTATTCAATTTGCATTTGACTTCATCTCATTTAATTTACTTTAATTTCATTTTCTTTTCCCTCATTTTTGGTGCACAATTTTATAATAATAAAGTATACTTTATTATTCACTTATATCTCCCATTTAAAACAACACTTTAACATTTTTTGTAAAGTATACTTTTAAAAAGGATTTAAATCCCCCTTTTAAATAAAGTCCACTTAATTCATTAATGATATGCACTCAATAATTAATTATTATAAAGTATAACTTTAATAATAATTATAATATTATAACTCCATCATTAATCATCGTAATTCAATTCTGATTTCACCAGGAGGTAGCCCACTGCATTCACTGCTAACCAGTGTGCCTTATTATAAATAGTAAGGTTGGCCTCTATCAACACACCGACTTACTATAAATAGTAAGTATATAAAAACGGAGCCAAAACACCCTGAATATCATAATCTCTGAACAAGTTAAGGATCTGGAGATGAAAACACTGCCAACTGCCAATTGAGGAGCTAGCCAACTCCAACACTGGGCCGTCTAAACACCATTATTAGCCTACAAGGACCCAATGATAGGCTAAACCACCAAACTCTGATGCACGCTCAATAAGGGGACATTACACACTCCCACACCTTGGTGAACTCCTAGCTGAGGCTAAAACTCTCATATTTCTTTCTTCCATTTCATGTTCACTTCTCTCACTATTGCTGAACATATTGTTTTGTGAAATAATAGTGCAAGTGCAAATTGAAAAACATGTTGCAGAATATGACATCCCTTGGTATACCTATCCTCGTACTTGGTACGGATACAAATATAGTGTGACATTGGTATGGATTAGATATCGTACCTACTTATTGAAAGGAAGCAAGTGTTGATGTTAGAGCAGCATCGTCGATTTCTTCTAGCATATATATTATGAAGATAATAATTAAATGTAGACTTCGTCTATTTAATTATTATATACGATTAAATGAAGAGACACATACTTTGATTTATACATTGATTAATGAAGAGGTGCGAAGCATTTATGAGGCCGACCTCATTCCTCTTGATGTGGCACGACTTTCTAAGGTGGCCGACCTTTTGTGAAGAGGTGCGAATATTTGATCAGGCCGACTTTTAGTTATTGAGGAGACACGTCCTTCCATTGGTTATTGTATATATATCCATCACATTCCTTCATTTGTATTCATTCAGTTCATTCGATATTCACACTCATTCATATCTGTTCAAGTGCGAATTCATTCATACTCAGTTTGTAGAAGGAGCAGTTTGTAATCAAGAAGAAGTCTGAGATATCTACAGTCAAATTGAGTATCTCAGATCTGTATTTGCATCAATTGTGGTGCTGTGTAATTGGCCATTCTTTGGCTCATTGTATGTGTAACTTTCATATTGAACAATCAATAATATAAGAGATATTGGCTGGGTTTTTCTCCCTCAAGAGGAGGGTTTTCCCAGGGTATTTGTTGTGTACTGTGTCATTTTGAATTAATTTTCTGTGCATGTTAATCTGTTCATTAAAATTTACATGGTATCAGAGCGGGTTTGAGAGGATCGTGATCAAATTATTCCTAATCAGCAATACCCTAGTTGTTCATCTATCTACATTAGTCAAGATGGTGAACGGATTGAAGATCGAGGATAGAGTCGAGGGTGCATCTAACTTCACATCATGGAGGTTTAGGATCATGCTTACCTTGTGTGAAAATGACTTGGGTGAGTTCGTAGAGTCCAGCGTTCCTGAACCTGAGGAGGAAGAAGAGAAGTTACAGTGGGTGAAGAAAGATATTAAAGCAATGAAGATATTGGTTGACTCCGTCAAGGATCATATTGTGCCTATCGTCTCTAAGTTGAAGACAGCGAGAGACATGTTCAAAACATTGGAAGAGATGTATGAAATCAACAATACTAGCTGAGCGCTTGCACTGAAGCAACAACTTCATCATGTGAAGATGGTGAAAGGTGAATTAGTGATTGCATACTTTATGAGGATTGCAGATTTGAGAGATCAGCTCTCGACAATCGGGCATATGGTTGATGACAAAGACCTGACTATGCTTGCTCTCAATGGTCTACCTTTGTCTTGGGAATCTTACATTCAGGGAATCAGTGCAAGATCAAAATTGCCTAAGTTTGATCGCTAAGATCAGATTGCATTCAAGAGGAATCAAGGTTGGTGGCAAGAGGCGTTGGTCAAAGCTCAAAGAATGAAGACATTCATGTTCTCGCCTCCCATGCTTCAAAGAAGAAAGGAAAAGATGGAAGGAAAGGATTCTTCAAGAGGAATCGGGACAAGGGAAATGATGATGCACCTCCATTCAAGAAGAAGAGGGATATGTCCAAGATTCAATGTTTTAGATGTGATAAGTTTGGGCACTTTGCTAAGTATTGTCCAACCAGACCTAAGCAACAAGTTACCGTTGCGGATGTTGATGATGCTTCTCCGCAGAAGGATTCAAGTGAATATTTGTTCTACTCGGCTTTGGCAAGCAGTGTGCCTAACGACACCAACACTTGGCTAATCAACAGTGGTGCTTCACGACATATCACTGGTTTTAAGGAGCACTTATCAAGTTTGGTGGAGGAGTCTTTCGAGCAAGTCATTATTGGAGATGATGCTAGCTACTCCGTGAAAGGATTTGGGACCTCTTCACTTCATTTGGATTCCGGCATCACACTTCAATTGAGTAATGTTCTTTATGTTCTTGGAATCAAGCGCAATCTTATTTCTATTTCAGCCTTGGAAGATAAAGGATATCATGTTGCCTTCTCCAAAGGAAAAGTTCTAGTGTGGATGGAGAACTCTAGCTTCAAGGATGCTCAAGTAATTGGAGTTAGACATGAAAGTCTTTACAGGGTCTGCACTTGTCCTCTACAAGTTTTGGTTCATGATTCTTCAAGTCTATGTGATCTTTGGCTTTGGAGATTGGCTCACCTACACTTCCGAGCCTTACCTATCGTGGAGAAGATGGTGACGGGCCTTCCTAAATTCAACCAGGAGCACGAAGGTACTTGCAAGGGCTGTGCTTTGGGTAAGAATATAAAAGCCCCTTTTCATAGTAGAGAAAATAGATCTAAGTGTATTTTAGACCTTATTCATTCTGATTTATGTGGTCCTATGTCTGTTTGTCTTCGAGTGGATTCTTGTATTATGTTCTTTTTATTGATGACCACTCTAGGAAGACTTGGATTTATTTTTTGAAAACTAAAGAGTCTGAGGAAGTGTTAGATAGGTTTAAGGAATTTAAAGCCTTGGTAGAAAATCTTTGTGGTAAAAGAATTAAGGTCCTCAGATCTGATAATGGTGGAGAATACACCTCTGGCAGTTTTCGGAATTTTTGTATTGATGCAGGGATTAAGAGGGAGTTCTGTGTACCCTATAATCCTCAACAGAATGGTGTTGCGGAAAGAAAGAACAAGACAATCGTGGAAGCAGCAAAGGCCATGATCCATGATCAAGATTTGCAAACCTTCTTATGGGCAGAAGCTTCCAGGACGGCTATATATGTTCAGAACAGAAGTCCTCATAAGATCTTGGAGAATATGACTTCGGAGGAAGCCTTTACAAGGAAGAAGCCTAAAGTCAGTCATTTGAGGATCTTTGGATGTCCTGTCTATGTTCATGTTCCAAAGGAAAAGAGAACTAAGTTGGAGCCTTCTGGCAAGAAGGGAATATTTGTGGGCTACATTGAGACATCAAAAGCCTACAGAATATACATTCCAGGACAGAAGTTGATCGAGATCAGTAGGGATGTCACATTCGAGGAAGATGTTGCATTCAGGAGATCAAGGGGGATTCATATGGAGATCGATAATGAAGAATCTCCTCAGGATATGGAAGTTGACCATACTCCTGAGGTTCAGAGGGAGACTTCAGAACCAAAAGAAGATATTGATCCTGTTGAACCCTTGGAACCTACTGATGGGCCTACTGACATTGTTATTGGGAGAAAGAGACCTCTATGGGCCAGGCGTACTATGCAAGAGGCTAAAAGTTTTGCAACTCCTAGAGGCACATTCAGAGAAAGTAAAAGGTCACATAAGTTTTCCAATTATGTTGCCTTAATGAGTCAGATTATAGAATCCGAGCCTACCTGTGTTGAGGAAGCATCTAGTCATCAGGTTTGGAGAGATGCTATGGTAGAGGAATATCAATCAATTCTTAAGAACGATGTTTGGGACATTGTTCCTAGACCCGAGGGCAAGTCCGTGGAATCTTCTAAATGGCTCTTCAAGATTAAGCATGCTGCAGATGTGTAATGAACCGGACCAATTTTTTTTTTTAAATTTTACAATGAACAATCCAGTACAACAAGAACCCGTTAAAGGTCAGCCTAAATCATAACCAGCAATTAAAGGAAAAGACTCAACACCACGGATGTGCTTTCCGACTCAAGTAGGGCAAGTAGCGACCATCTGACGGAGTAACAAAAGTAAATACAATGCTGAAAGACTCAACACCATGGATGTGCTTTCTGACCCAAGTAGGGCAAGTAGCGACCATCTGGCGGAGTAACAAAAAGTAAATACAATGCTGAAAGAAAGCTCTACCACTTATTTAGCGGGAGCGAATACAATGTAAGAAGTGCAAAGCTTTAATTCCCTTCTTGGCGGAATACCATCCAAGAACTTTAAGTGTGTAGTTCATTCACCCATCTCTGGCGGTAAACCGTCCAAAGATTATTAGGTTTGTTGCTGCTAAAACTAAGTAATTGCAGAATATAAAAATGATTGAAATAGTACTACTATTAACAGCCTTACAATGCACAATCTGCAGATTACAAAGTGTTACAAACTGTTAAACCAAAGCAACAACTGATAGAATGCTGTTCCGACTTATTTGACTTCACAATATTGAGAAAATAACACATGAACCGAACTTCTGGAAGTCTGATATAAAATCAGCAAATCTGGAAACATCAACCAGCAACACAGTAATCCACTAAAAAGCTCATAACTCACTCAAAACCCAACCAAATCACTTGAAACTAGATGCAAACGAGAGCTAAAATGCTGACAATAAAACCTGACTGAGAAACTATTGACAAACTGTGATATTATTTTTTGGCACACTTCCCAAGACAGCCTAGAATGGTACGGCCAAGGAGAAGGGCGATTTTGAGAAGATAAAATCATACACTCAATAATAAAATCTGGAACTCACCAAAGAGGGGCGCCCTAGGATGAGGAAGCCATATGTAAAGTACCGAGAACCAACAAAAATTCATGCAAAGACTTATGAGCAGATTTCTACTTCAGCCAAACCCTAACCAGCAAATGCAAAACTGACAAAATCTTTGAAATCTTCAACCTTGATGCTCTATCTGCTTGTCTGGATGAGAAGCAGTCTCTAAAGCCTTAGCTAGGTGCTATCTTTCAAGCACGAAACCAAGAGAAATGGCTAGGAGGTATGCATCCCTCGAAGTAACTCTGAAAGTATTTCAGCAGCATAACAGTATGATAGAAAAATAAGATGATAAATGAAGTCCCAAGGCTCCCTTTTATAACTTTGAGAAGGCCCTCCAGAAGCTTCTAGAAAACAAACCCTAATTTCAAATTTGAATTGACTCCTTTTCCCTCCAGTTTGGGCGCCCCCTTTCATAATGTCCAATCTTGACTTTATTAAAAATTCCCTCTTCATAAAATGGCGTCCCTTTCTCCAAGAAGTATTTTTGACTTTAGAAATATCAAAATAATTCCCCATGAGATGACCACCCTCAAAGTCCCCCTTTTTAAAACAACTTAAAGTCATATTACTAGGACAAGGGGTTATTTTATAAAATAAAACATTATTAACTTTAAATGACTTATTTCTCCAAAATGAACCCCTTAAGCCAAAAATCAGAATTACCCAATGAACTGCCAGAAAAGGAAAGCTTGCTGAGCTGACGCTGATTTGACCACTGCTAAAAATAGAATTTACTAAAAATAGTAAATTCGGAAAGTTGCTCGGATCAAAGTGCATGCGACACCATTGCGAAGCTTTCTGAAAACCCAGAAAGAATCCGCAATCCAAAATCCCCGACCCCAAGCTGTAGCCGTCATAACTTACTAAAAATAGTAAGTCCGAAAAAATTGCCCGACGCAGTTGCAAGTCATACCTCTGCGAAGCTCTCTGAAAACCCAGAAGGAATCCAGAATCCAAACAACCAAACTCCAACAAGCAAAACCCTGAATCTTCAAGAGAACCCATCAAACAGCCGGAAACCCTAATTCTGCCACTGACCAGCCGACAGCACACTGGGAATAGGCTACCAATCACTGAAAAGTTAAGTGCTAAAAACGGGGACATTACAGTCCGCCCTTCCCAAAATTGCTTGTCCTCAAGCAATACCATCATAACTCCCGAAAAGTTAAGACTGATCCATACCAAAACAAGTATGATCCCAGGTTCCCAAACCCATCTCAGGAAGGACCCACCATGCCACTGCTGCACCACTCTGATCACATCAATGAAAACATCATGCCAATGCTGCACTAACCTCCCTTGTAACTCCAAAATATTACCATCTATGATTCTCAAACTGAAAAATCTTAAAGAATTGAGATCAATATCATGCAACGTCTCATGTCCAAGATGCCTAAAGTCAACAATATCAACCATACGACTGTCTATCACCATCCTAGGCAAGAAGAAAGATAGGCTACTCAACTCAAAATCAAACTCCTCAGCATACCTCCATATGGTAACAAACGGAGCTATGACTGCAAATGTGACATCTTCGAATCTTCTTGCAAAGAGGAAAGCAATCCTTTGCAAGAGCTCAACAAACTCATACTCACGTCTCCTCATGGAACTACTATGCACCAACTGAATTATATTGATACCACCATGAAGACTACAAAAAACTCTCATAGTTCCACCCTCATGAGTCTCAGAATGATGAATCAAAACAAGTGGTAGTTCGCTGTTCCGAACCAACAATGAGAGAAAACTGTCAAAGTTAACATCACAAACCTCCATAAAACGAACTCCAAGAATATGATAGGTGTGAAGGGACAAATAATCTTTGTTGTTTAAGGCTGAAGTCAGAGAAATGCAATCTGATTTTAGTACTTCACACAAGGAAAAACAGCAACACCAATGAAATTTCCAAGAGTGAGTGTATGAGATGAATATTGAGTTGCAAGATAAAGCCTCAAAAATGGCAGGAAAACCCACTAGAACAATCTCCAACTGAAAACTACCACCACGTTGGCAAGTAGTGAAGGACAATCTCTTCCAAACGAGAGTAACTCCACAAGTAAAGAGGCTGGTCTGCCTCCAACCAGCAAGCTCATGTCCCAAAATCTGCCCTTGTCTTGTCCAAGGATCAACGCCAAGAGCAACCAACTGTTCATCTTTCCAACCCATACTCAATATTTCTCTCCAATCCATTTGTTGATGAACAAATGGGGCCATCAAGTGGTTGGTGAAGAGAAGGACAACACCCAAAGGTCTGAAAATTTGATCACTAACCCACCAAAAATTCCTCTTTCCACAAGCCATAAACTCCATCAACCCAAGTTGAGAATCCCAAGCATGGATACCCAACCGAAAGTGATTTTCAACACACTGAAAATAGAATTCAACACAACCCCAAGTGCTGGTCAAAACCAAGTGCATACTCTTAAAATAGGCATTCCCTCTGATGAACCTCTGAAACCAATCCATGAAAGCTTCAACAACACTGGAACACGAAACATAAGATGACTTCAAATCCAACTCCCATAAAAGACTAGCATCACTCAACCCAAGGAATGGATTGAGAAGAGTGCAAACACCATGTTTTGGTTCTTCTTCCATCACAAAAAGAGGATTATCATAAGTTTCCTCAACACCCACTTCAAAAAGAGGATTGTTAAAAACTTGAAAGTCATTCCTTTCATCTTGCTGCTCCAAATCAGCACATGCAACTTCTGATTTTCTTGAGACACTTTCAAGATCAAACTCCTCTTGAAGACTATCAAGCTCTCCAATCACTTGCTTGATTTCTTCAGCTCTTTGTGCACCCTCTTGCTCCTTGAAAAGTTTGAAGTTAGCAAACTGGTCTTCAACCTCCGTTAGAGCCAACTGAGTTTCTTTCAACATGTCCTTTGTTGATTCGAGCTCCAGAGTGAGCTCATCAATCATACTCTCCTTTGCTTGGAAAACACCAATGGTCTTCTTTGCAACTTCAATGGTGTGATCACGATCTTCAATCAAGTGTAAGTACTCCGATTTCAATGTCTCCAAGGAGTCTTTGACATGTTGCAAATTAGGGAGAGTAACTTCATCCTTAATCCCTTTCAGTCTCTCATAAAATTGAACCTTCCAATAGAGATCTTCAACCAAGCTATGTGTGTGATCAAACATGGATAGAGCTTGCACTTCCTTGTCAATGGACACCTTGAATTGTCTTTCCCACTCATAAGAATGTGAAGATGGTGAACTGCTGATAGGCTGCAACTGAAAATCAGAACCTTGCCCCTTGTCTTTGCTGCCCTCAATGCTGCTCCAACATCCTTGTACTTTACCACCAACATGCGGATGATGCTCAATGCCATGGAGATTATCATTTTCCATGATTTCTTCGACTCTCTTTTTGCAATCAGCGTCTTGAATGGAAAAATCAGACTTGTGTTTGTAAACCTCTTTAACTCTTTCCTCTTCAAGAGCCATATGGTCTTCTAGCTCTTCTCCTTCATCACCGTCTCCTTGGTCAAACATTATGGCAGCATCCAACTTGATCAATGGATCATAATTGTCCGTTGTTCGGAAAGTTTCTATAGCAACATACTCTTCTTTAGTGGTTGCAACCACTTCAAAGAGATCATTATGGAGCTTCGTTGAACAATCTTCTTCTTCAAAGACACCTCCTCCAAAAACCACCTCACCACTTCCAATGCAATCTGATTTTTGATCTTCATCTAGATCAAAGGGAAATTCATCCCACAAAGGTTCTTTATCATACCTTGGTGCCAACCAACCCGGATCCCAAATGGTAAAAGGCTGATTGTTTTGATCAAAAGAAAAGTACTCTTCATGCTTCTCTTGGAGTGTTGAGTCTTTGAATCGGTCACCATGTAACTCACTTGAACTGATTTCTTCATAAGTTCCTCTCTCCAAGGGCTTAGTTTGATGACCAAACCCAAGTTCACCCATGTCACAAACGTCATAGTGAAGCTGAGAATCTTCAATGTTAGATGTTTTGAAAACTTCATCATCCCTATCTTCTTCGGGACCTTCATGGGAAAGTATGTCACCAATTTCTTCATGTGGAACTTCTTGGAAAGTTGGGTCTGCAACAAGAAGAAAATCCTTCTTCATCAAATCTTCAAAATCAGTATGCATGAACTCATGGGATTCGCCTCCAATATCACTAATATGTCCTTCATCTTCCTTTTCTTCAACGAACTCATCCCAAACAATAGTCCTACCAACATCTTCCGTGAAGTCATTTCTCTCAAGACCTTCATTGGATGAATCCTCATTGGGACTCAAGACTGTTGTTATGTTCTTTTCACCAAGCTGATCTTCATTACTTCCTATTACATGCAAGTCAAGGGAAGTATTATGGGGCTCTACCCTTAACTCTTCACTTGCCAAGGTATCTTCATCAAGCTCACGTTCATTTTGATGTGATATGTGCACCTTGCTTGTGCCATCTTCAATGCTAGATGACTGATTTTTCTCTTCAACTTGCATATTTGTGGGCTGCAATTCACAAATAGGCACTTCATCTTCTTCCTTCTTTGATTCTTCAACCAAAGCTTGTTGTGCTTCCCTTTTTATCATTTTCCTAATGTGGTCCACCATCTCCGACTTTTCGGGCTTCAGTAACGCCACACAATTCAAATGGGAATCAAATGAAACATTGTACCTATAATCATCTGGCATGTTTTGATATTGCTCACGGAGTTTGGCAGCCTCATGTTCACATTGTCTTTTATACTATTTGGCATATTCAATGAAATCCCTTACGGCATCACTAACCTTTCCTTCCTCAGATACCATAGTTGAATCTGACTTCTCACGATCTCTGGACCTTAGAAAACGCAACATCTTTGAAACTTCTGAAAGCTGATACTGAACTCAGCTCTGACCTCTGATGTAGAATCTGTTTTCTCTGTCACTCATCTGTCAAGTGAACTCTGTTGGGCACAGGATGGCAGGATCTTGGCTCTGATACCACTGTAATGAACCGGACCAATTTTTTTTTTTTTAATTTTACAATGAACAATCCAGTACAACAAGAACCCGTTAAAGGTCAGCTCAAATCATAACCAACAATTAAAGGAAAAGACTCAACACCACGGATGTGCTTTCCGACCCAAGTAGGGCAAGTAGTGACCATCTGGCGGAGTAACAAAAGTAAATACAATGCTGAAAGACTCAACACCACGGATGTGCTTTCCGACCCAAGTAGGGCAAGTAGCGACCATCTGGCGGAGTAACAAAAAGTAAATACAATGCTGAAAGAAAGCTCTACCACTTATTTAGCGAGAGCGAATACAATGTAAGAAGTGCAAAGCTTTAATTCCCTTCTTGGCGGAATACCATCCAAGAACTTTAAGTGTGTAGTTCATTCACCCATCTCTGGCGGTAAACCGTCCAAAGATTATTAGGTTTGCTGCTGCTAAAACTAAGTAATTGCAGAATATAAAAATGACTGAAATAGTACTACTATTAACAGCCTTACAATGCACAATCTGCAGATTACAAAGTGTTACAAACTGTTAAACCAAAGCAACAACTGATAGAATGTTGTTCCGACTTATTTGACTTCACAATATTGAGAAAATAACACATGAACCGAACTTCTGGAAGTCTGATATAAAATTAGCAAATCTGGAAACATCAACCAGCAACACAGTAATCCACTAAAAAGCTCATAACTCACTCAAAACCCAACCAAATCACTTGAAACTAGATGCAAACGAGAGCTAGAATGCTGACAATGAAAACCTGACTGAGAAACTATTGACAAACTGTGATATTATTTTTTGGCACATTTCCCAAGACAGCCCAGAATGGTACGGCCAAGGAGAAGGGCGATTTTGAGAAGATAAAATCATACACTCAATAATAAAATCTGGAACTCACAAAAGAGGGTTGCCCTAGGATGAGGAAGCCATATGTAAAGTACCCAGAACCAACAAAAATTCATGCAAAGACTTATGAGCAGATTTCTACTTCAGCCAATCCCTAACCAACAAATGCAAAACTGACAAAATCTTTGAAATCTTCAACCTTGATGCTCTGTCTGCTTGTCTGGATGAGAAGCAGTCTCTGAAGCCTTAGCTAGGTGCTATCTTTCAAGCACGAAACCAAGAGAAATGGCTAGGAGTTATGCATCCCTCGAAGTAACTCTGAAAGTATTTCAGCAGCATAACAGTATGATAGAAAAATAAGATGATAAATGAAGTCCCAAGGCTCCCTTTTATAACTTTGAGAAGGCCCTCCAGAAGCTTTTAGAAAACAAACCCTAATTTCAAATTTGAATTGACTCCTTTTCCCTCCAGTTTGGGCGCCCCCTTTCATAATGTTCAATCTTGACTTTATTAAAAATCCCCTCTTCATAAAATGGCGTCCCTTTCTCCAAGAAGTATTTTTGACTTTAGAAATATCAAAATAATTCCCCATGAGATGACCACCCTCAAAGTCCCCCTTTTTAAAACAACTTAAAGTCATATTACTAGGACAAGGGGTTATTTTATAAAATAAAACATTATTAACTTTAAATGACTTATTTCTCCAAAATGAACCCCTTAAGCCAAAAATCAGAATTACCCAATGAACTGCCAGAAAAGGAAAGCTTGCTGAGCTGATGCTGACTTGACCACTGCTAAAAATAGAATTTACTAAAAATAGTAAATTCGGAAAGTTGCTCGGATCAAAGTGCATGCGACACCATTGCGAAGCTTTCTGAAAACCTAGAAAGAATCCGCAATCCAAAATCCCCGACCCCAAGCTGTAGCCGTCATAACTTACTAAAAATAGTAAGTCCGAAAAGTTGCCCGACGTAGTTGCAAGTCATACCTTTGCGAAGCTCTCTGAAAACCCAGAAGGAATCCAGAATCCAAACAACCAAACTCCAACAAGCAAAACCCTGAATCTTCAAGAGAACCCATCAAACAGCCGGAAACCCTAATTCTGCCACTGACCAGCAGACAGCACACTGGGAATAGGCTACCAATCACGTAAAGTTAAGTGCTAAAAACAGGGACATTACAAGATGGGAGCATTGAGAAGTACAAGGCAAGATTTGTGGCTCATGGGTTTTCTCGGAAAGAGGGAGTTGATTATGAAGAAACATTTGCTCCTGTTGCTCGCTACACTTCAGTCAGAACCATCATTGCTATTGCTGCATCTAGAGGATGGAAGATTCACTAGATGGATGTGAAGACAACTTTTCTCAATGGAGTGATTGAGGAAGAAGTTTATATAGAGCAACCTGATGGATTTGAGGTTCATGGAAAGGAGTCACATGCTTGCAAGCTGAAGAAGGCCTTGTATGGTCTTAAGCAGGCTCCTCGCGCTTGGTACGAAAGGATTGATCGTTACCTGTCAAGTTTGGGTTTCTTGAAGAATGATGCTGATTCAAATCTCTACTTCAAGGTAATCAATGGTGAAGCATTAATTTTGGTATTATATGTTGATGATTTGATCCTTACTAGAGAAGATCACTTGATTCTTGAGTGTAAGGAGTTGACCTCTGAATTTGAGATGAAGGACCTTGGGCTCATGCATTACTTCCTTGGCTTAGAAGTCTGGCAGAAACCAGATGAGATGATTTTAAGTCAAGGGAAGTACACCATTGATATACTTAAGAGATTTGGCATGGTGGATTGCAAATCCATGTCCACACCTATGGAGACCAACTTACTTAAGTTGAGGGAGGCTGCAGCTAATTCAGACTTGGTGGATCCTACATTGTACAGATAGCTAATTGGATCATTGATGTATCTAGTTAACACTAGACCTGATATTTGCTATGCAGTGAGTGCACTTAGCCAGTTTATGTGTGATCCTAGACAGATACATCTTGTTGCAGCTAAACATATCCTGAGATATTTGCGTGGCACAGTTGGGTATGCATTGAGGTATTCTTCAGATGTTGACTTGGAGTTACATGGTTTTATTGATTCTGATTGGGTAGGTTGTGTCACAGATCGGAAGAGCACCTCTGGTTGTTGCTTCAGTTTGGGCTCAACTATGATATCCTAGTGCAACAGGAAGCAGTCATCTGTAGCATTAAGCACAGCAGAGGCAGAGTACATTGCAGCTTGTATGGCAACTCGAGAAGCAGTATGGCTTTGTAAGCTCCTTGCAGGATTGTTTTGGACAATCAATGGAGCCTACTATCATTTATTGTGATAATCAAAGTTGTGTGAAGCTTTCTGTCAATCCTGTGTTCCATGACAGAACCAAGCATGTTGAGATCAAGTACCACTACATTAGAGATATGGTACTGCGGAAGGCTGTACAGTTGAGGTACATCAGCATTGATGAGCAGACAACAGATATTCTCACCAAGCCTCTCTCCAGGATAAAGTTTGTGTACTTTCGAGATAAGCTTGGTATGGTGGAGAATCCAGCCTTGACTGAGAAAGAGTCTCAGTATCAGTGAGCCTGTTAATGAGTTCTCAGAGAGAAGTTCGAGGTGAAATCCCTTGTTAATGGATTTTCCTCTGAGATGGAGGAATTTGAGGTGCAAGCCCTTGTTAATGCATTTTCCTTGAGACGGAGGAATTTGAGGTGAAAGCCCTTGTTTCCACCCTCTGAGCTGAGTCATGGGATGTCATGTGTGTGACTCCATGACATTTTTGTACTTGTGTTTCACCCTCTGAGAGAGTCATGGTGAAAGTCATGTTGAGGTGACAACATCACGCAAGTGATGAACACTTGTACACACCATAGTATGGTTGTAGCCATTATGGTTGATATCGTGTTGAGGCGATATCTGATATCACAATGAGGTGATATTCGTTTCCACATTTGGTTGTAGCCATTGTGGTAGACATCACGTTGAGGTGATATGTCTTGTGCAGTTGGAAGTACTCTCCCTAGCTGAGAGGGAGTGTTGATGTTAGAGCAGCATTGTCGATTTCTTCCAGCATATATATTATGAAGATAATAATTAAATGTAGACTTCGTCTATTTAATTATTATATGCGATTAAATGAAGAGACACATACTTTGATTTATACATTGATTAATGAAGAGGTGCGAAGCATTTATGAGGCCGACCTCATTCCTCTTGATGTGGCATGACTTTCTAAGGTGGCCGACCTTTTGTGAAGAGGTGCGAATATTTGATCAGGCCGACTTTTAGTTATTGAGGAGACACGTCCTTCCTTTGGTTATTGTATATATATCCATCACATTCCTTCATTTGTATTCATTCAGTTCATTCGATATTCACGCTCATTCATATTTGTTCAAGTGCGAATTCATTCATACTCAGTTTGTAGAAGGAGCAGTTTGTAATCAAGAAGAAGTCTGAGATATCTACAGTCAGATTGAGTATCTCAGATCTGTATTTGCATCAATTGTGGTGCTGTGTAATTGGCCATTCTTTTGGCTCATTGTATGTGTAACTTTCATATTGAACAATCAATAATATAAGAGATATTGCTGGCTGGGTTTTTCTCGCTCAAGAGGAGGGTTTTCCCAGGGTATCTGCTGTGTACTGTGTCATTTTGAATTAATTTTCTGTGCATGTTAATCTGATCATTAAAATTTACAGCAAGGTATGCGGAAACACTTCCTACACTAATATTTTGAGGAGAGTGTTGTGTAAATTTGAATCTTTTAACAATAATGGAAAGTAGAAACATATTAAACATAAAATAAACAATATGCCATAACATATGTGTATGTGGGGAAAACCCTTTCGAGAGAAAAAGTCCACACTCTAAAGCACCATAGTGTATTATTTAGTAAACTACAATTATAATACACTTGTAGAGTAAGCCTTCAAATGAGTATCACCAAACTTAACAATATCAACAAAATTCACACACAACCTCCATCTCAAGCACCTAATATATAGGAGATATAATACATAAAAATATCAAATGGTAATTAGAAAACCTTGAGCTAATAGCGCATTGGACTTGGGAAAGTTATGGTGACATTTGTGAGAGTATGTAACAATTTTTGTTGAATGCGTGGATCATTGTAATTACTCTTTCTTACTACATGGTTTGATTATTAGCTACATCTTGGTATGGGTCTTGAGTGGTAGACTTGGTATGCCATGATCTATTTTTAAATTTGACATTACTCATGCAATGGGGGTTCTTGGATATGTATGTACTTTATGGATGGGTTTTATACATGGAGCTTGGATGCGTATGTACTTCATGGACAAGTTTTATACATGGAGCTTGTGATTGCAGTTTATGGATTGGATACATTGTTGGCATGAGTTCTATTGATGTTTAGATACCTTTGAGGCATGGATGATTGGATGGATTAGCATTTTCCGTGGTTGGTATTTCTAGTTAGTTGGGTTTTAATCATTTGATGGCAGCTTGGAGATTTTGTTATCACTTGGATTTTATGCTTGTGTTCTTTGGATTAGTGCATCTTCACCTTGGCTTGTTCCTTGTCTTCCATAGGTGGCATGTTGGACGATGAGAGGATTTCTTGCTTGAGATGGTGGACATCTTGGATGTTGTTATAGGTATCTTAATAGAGCATGAGAGCTTTCTAGAGATTCATATGGTTTTATGGATGGTATGATGATGAATTTCATTGATTGACCATTATACAATGTTTACAATAAGGTGTTGTACAGTTTGCACAAGAAGGAATTATTTAATTATGTAAAATAAATATTTATTTGTGGTGTACCTTAGGAGGTGTATTTAGCCACATTAAATATTTATTTGGGTCCACTTGTAAAGTTGTATGTAACATTGGCTAGATATTTTATGTGTGGGCTGCACATGAAAAAGATATTTAATATTGGGAAACTTAGTACCAAAAAGTAAATGTCAGTGTCAATGGTTTTGAGGCACATGGTTTTACCTTACCACTTGGTTGCTTTGTGTGAGCTTGATTCTATAAAAGCAAGCACATGTTTAGTGGTTGAGGTTAGTTGGTTAGTGGTTTGGATTGATTGTCATTGTATTGAGCTCTCTTTTGAAGAGTGCATATGTGAAGCATGGTGCAAGGATGTGGGGTTTGAAGGAGCTTATTGGATCCATTTTTAGGTTTTTAATGTGGAGCTTTGGATTAAGAGGTGGTGATTCAAGGGCTGAGATTAATTCATCTCTTTGGGAGTTATTATATAACTCTTTGGGATTCTTTTAGAGATCATTATGTTGTGAGTTTTCTGTTTATTGCTGCTGCAACTTGGCTTAAGGTTTGAAACCCTTGGGTACCCTTAGTTTCAGAGAGACACACAGGCTCCCCCTAGTCAGAAGGGTGTGTTATGGTGGAAGAGCTTTGGTTTGTGAAACCCTAGCACATCATCTTTTCTGGGCTGCGATTGTTTATTAGGTTTGGAGGTGGATTTAGAGGTGAAATTCAGAGTTGAAGATCCAGATTTGGTTCAATAATGGCATTGATATCTTCACATTTCTGAGCATTCTTGAGGACAGCAACAAAGGTGCAAGTAAATCAGACCTAGCGCTACCTTGTCTTGGGAGT
This sequence comes from Sequoia sempervirens, assembly GCA_007258455.2. Lineage (NCBI taxonomy): Eukaryota > Viridiplantae > Streptophyta > Pinopsida > Cupressales > Cupressaceae > Sequoia > Sequoia sempervirens. The sequence continues at coordinate 32,159 of VDFB02327925.1, read as the reverse complement.
TCAACGCCATATTTGAGGACGGCTAGAGTTTGAACAAAGACTCGGGTATTTTGTATCTAAAATCTGCATACTTTATTCTTCTCTATCTCAAAAAAATGAAAGAAAAACCATTGTGTTTCATTTTTGGAATTTCTAGGTAGAAATAAGAGGATTCTCTATACTTTCCATAAGTTCAATAATACTCAAGAATTTATTTCTTTTAGCAGAAAAATCAGATCATTAACCTGATTGTAAATCTGAGTTTGTTGTTGAAATTCTTATTTGCAAATTAAGTTTCAATTTTTTTTGTGCCCTAGTTTTGGGACTATTGTTATTTTTCTATTATCCCTATTTGGGGATATTACAGTGGTATTAGAGCTGCAAGACTTGGCATCCTGTTTGGGTTGGTTGTATGCATGGAAAAGGTGGTCATAACTTGGAAAAACAAAAGGAAATAATGGCAGGAAACAATCATCTACCATCATCTAGTGAAGAGGACGCAAAACAAATGTTCGTAGAAATGCTAAGATAGCTACAAAATACTAATCTCTGTTTGAGTCAGATGGCTTATAACTCAACAAATGGAAGAAATTTAATGCATACGGAGAGAGGAAAGTAGCAAAGCTACAGTAAACAATGAACATTCTACCAACAAATCTACGGGTTCATCACTATCCAGACCTTTCATGCCTACCTTTTTACAAGAGGATGAACCTACACAAGAGGAACCCATGGAGGACAATGAGGATGCTGAGATTTTGCCCAAGTATCAAGCTTTCGAGGAAGATTTTTAGTCAACTATCTCTTTTAGAGATTACTTGGAGGTCACCAAACACAAAAAGCCAAAGCAGAAACAATGGAATCAAGGAAAGCAAAATTATGAGTTGCAAAAGAGGTTGGGACGTCTATCCTTACCCAGTTTTGATGGATTATCCAAGGGTATAGCTAGAGCTTGGATTCAGAAATTGAATACTTACCTTGCCCTGAATCAGATGGAGGAGACTAAGGCCATCAAATTTGCTACCCTTCACCTTGGAGCTACACATGAATTTTGGTATCATGGTTTAGTGACATAGGGTCATGGTGCGATAGTTTCTTATGATCAATTTTGCACCACATTGATAGAGCAGTTTGATTGCAAGGATTCAGAGGCACACTCCAAATAGTTGGCTCAGTTGAGACAGGTTGGGACACTTGATGTATACATTTCAAAGTTTTAGCGGTTGGTAGTAATGGTTTTTGATGTGACTGAGAAGAGGTTGATTTTTTGGTTTATAGAGGGTTTGACAAAACCTCTCAGGGGTTGGGTCAAAGCTTTTGATTCACCAACCTTGCAAGATGCTATTAAACGTGTAAGGAATATGGAGCTATCTACACCACAAGCTAGGTTTCCTAGTAAGTTTCCGCAAAGACCCTTATCTTAGAGTTTTCTGTAGAGAAAGGACAAGAAGCCAAAATATACTAGACTAGTGGGTGAGATGTCTAGGCCAGTTGGTGGTGCACCTCATGATTTGAGGGATGAGTTGAGATGAAAGAGGCTTTGCTTTGACTATCGTGAGCCTTGGACACCTAGACATAAGTGTAGAAGTGGAGGCAAGGCCCATTGGATTGAGGTCTTCAAGGAACCTAGTGATGATGACTTGGAGGAGACACAAGTTCTTGATGAACAACATGAGCAGATGGATGGGGAGATAGACACAGATGAGCACCAAGATGATTTGGCCTAGATGGATGGTGCGATTCCAACTCTCACTACCACTCCTCATTTTAATGCCTTCAAAGTAAAGGGCGTTATTCAGGGACAACGAGTTGTTGTGCTGATTGATAGTGGGGCTACCCACAACTTCATTGATTCGTCCTATGTGAAGAAGCAGGGCTTGCAAGTTGAGGAGCATGATGATTTTTCAAGTGCAGACAATGAGCGGCACGATGTTGTGTTGTGTTAATCGTGTCCCACAGTTGAGTATGACCTTGGGTAATTACACCCTTACTGATGACTTTTATGTGGTTGACATTGAGGATACCGATGTTGTGTTGGGTGTTCAGTGGTTGCATTCTTTAAGTCCATATGTCACAGACTTTAAGACTATGTAGTTGAGTTTCATAACAGATGGTCGGAAGTTGGTATTACGAGGCTATCTTCAGATGCTCCTAGAATTATTTCAGCTAAGAGGATGGAGAGAACTTGTTGGCATTCAAAGGTTGAGCAGGCAGTATAGTGTTTCATTTCAGATAAGTCTATCGATACAAGACAACGTGGATATCATATTGACATGCAAGGCTTGTTGGACAAGCATAGTTTGGTGTTTTTAGATATACTGCATGGACTACCTCCAAATTGTGGTTTTGAGCATGTTATTGAGCTTGTGGATAGCAAGCCAGTTGTTACGGATCCCTATTGTAATCCTAAATGATTCAAGGATGAGATTGAGAAGACTATTTGGGAGTTACTGGATGTAGGACATATACCGCCTAGTTATAGTCCCTTCACTTCTTTTGTTGTCTTGGTGAAGAAGGATGGTACTATGAGGATGTGCATTGATTATCATGCCATGAGTAAGAAGACCATCAAGAACAAGTATCCTATTTTGTGTATTGATGAGTTGATGGATGAGTTACATGGAGCAATCTATTTCTCCAAAATAGATCTTCGTTCAAGATACCATCAGATTCGTGTCCGAGAACAGGATGTGACTAAACAGCTTTCAGGTGCCACAATGGACACTTCAAGTATTTGGTAATGCCCTTTGGGTTATCGACTGCTCCAAAGGAGCTACACAAGTTTGTGCTAGTCTTTTTTGATGACATTTTGGTGTATAGCATGTCATATCCCTCGCTTGGCCAAGAGGCTCAAAATAAAAACAATCCTTAATAATGCAGATTACAATTTAACTGGCCAACCTTCCTGAATACACTCGTGGATCTGAAGAAGGAGCACGACTTCCTTAAATAAATAAGAATTAAATGTAATGCACACAGACCATTGATAAGGCAGTGAACATCTCAAGAGGGTCGGCGATTTCAAGAAGGAAATGATGTTAATTAAATAACAATAATTAATGAGGCAGTGATTAAGAGTAAAAAGAAGAGACTACACAACAAATAATGAGTAGTATTAAAATAAAAAGACATGACCATTCGAAGGGTCATCCCCATCCAAAAAGGTGTGTCTCTTGGGAATGAGACACAAACATATAAAAGACCATAAGCAATAAAGGGACCAACATCAATGAGGATTTGAGAATTAATCTACACTAAGCTACAGGTCAGGGCGCTCCTAAGTGGGCCCATTGATCACTGGAATTTAGGCTGCATATTAATTAGAAACATTCAAACACTCAACCAAGGAAATCGCATGATTCAAGAGAATAAAATCAGAAGCAGTGAATCAAGGAAGACATCATCTGGTTCTATTTTCACATGCATGTAATCAGATAGAAAATTCAGAAACTGCATTCATCTCGTGGTGTCTATTCTGCACCCTTAAATAAATATAATTGCAGAAGATACATATTAGAATTTATAGCAGATTATATATATATTAGAATTTATAGCAGATATTCACTTATTCCTATCTGCATATCTTCAATACAGTGTTGCCGGGAGACGCGTCTCCCCCCCTCTGAGACGCGTCTCGGAGACCGAACCCGCACCCGGAGACCTCATTTCCAGCTCGGAGACTTTCAAAACGTCTCCCGCCGTCTCCCACGTCTCCAAACCCTAAAACTCGCGTCTCCCGTCAGGTCTCCTGCGTCTCCCGTCAAAAATCGGGCATCTAAAAGCAAAGTTCATTATTTTTAAAAATATTTATGCAAAAACGAGTTCGACGGCACTGGCGACGACAGGCATTGGCGACGAAAATTTATCAGGTGACTGAGAAAGGGCGCGACGAGCCGAGGACAAATACCAGGTTCCATTTGCGTTTTTTTTATTTTATAAATTAACAGTTAATACGTTGCTAACAGTCCGATGATTGATGAGAGATACGGGTCTCCACAAGGGCATTGCCCCTGTTAAAATCGCGGAATACCTGAGAGTATTCCGCGATTTTAACAGGGGCAATGCCCTTGTGGAGACCCGTATACAACCTGCACCATTAAATTTAAAATTATTAAATTCATAAAATTATAAAATTAATAATATTAATTGTAATTTCAAATTTGTATATTATAATTTATAAATTTATAATATTAGCATTTAAGCATTGCCATTCAATATTTAATTTTATATATTATATTTATTCTGATTCAGTATTCACAGACATTTTTTAATTTTTATTGATTTTGAAATTTTCGTATCACTGCTCACTGCTCAGTCCACTGTGTAACACTATTCGATTTCAATTTTCATCTACAGCTGAGCAATAACATTTATAATTTTATTTTATTATTTATTAATTTAATATTTATTACTAAACCTAGGATTTTATTATTTATATATTAAAATTTAAAAATGCTAATAGATCTCAGGTAGAGTCAGTTCATGCATTAAGGATCTGTCAATCTGATTGTAAAGTGGTGTAAATAACAATAAATTGTAAAATAAAGATGTAAATTGTAAAATTATAGAGTATATACTTTGCCTAATCCTGATTCATTTTGTTTTTTTTTTTGTAGAATTTGAATCATTAAATCAAGAATGTCGAGTGGGGGAAACAAACAAGGCTTGTATCCGTTGTGGAAGTATGTTGACCGTGTTAAGGGGCAGAAAGGTTCAGGTGGAACAGCCACTATTTCATGCAAATTATGCCCAATGTCATGGCAAGGTACTTACACAAGGGTGAGAGCTCATTTCCTTCACATGCCTGGAAAAGGTGTTGATCCTTGTACAAATGAGAAGGAACGATATGATGCTGTGAGGGATGAAGAAAGGGCTAATGGTAAAGTTCCTAATATGAGCTCTCATGCTTCAACAAACACTGCTGCAAATCAAAATCAGAATGAGAATATCAATAGAGAGACAGAGGTGGATGTGTCTTCAAGAAATGTAGCAGCAGAGAGTTCTCACAAGAGGCCACACATTGGCAGCTCAAACCCCATAGGCAGATTATTTGATGTGCAAGGTCGAGAAGCGGTTGATGCAGCAATTGCATGCTTCTTTTATGCCAATGGAATACCATTTAATGTTGCTCGATCACCTTTCTATACAGAGATGGTCCAAGCAATCAACAATGCACCAGCTGGATATAGACCACCTATGTATGAAAAGCTTCGCACTACTCTAATTGATAAAGAAAAAATTCGATTAGAGCAACAAACTGCACCATTGAAAAGAGTGTGGATTTCAGAAGGATGCAGCATTGTGATGGATGGTTGGACGGATACTAGAAACCGTCCACTACTTAATATCATGGTAACATGTAGCAAAGGGCCTTATTTTTTGAAGGCATTGGATTGTTCGGGGCATGAAAAAAATGCAGAGTATCTTTTTAACCAGCTATGTGATGGCATTGAGGAGGTAGGGGCATCAAATGTAGTCCAAATTGTTACAGATGCTGCCCCTGTTTGTAAAGCAGCAGGTATGTTGGTGCAAAAGAAATACAAACATATTTTTTGGACACCATGTTGTGTGCATTCATTGAATAATGCACTCAAAGATATTGGCAAGTTTGAGTGGGTTTTAGCTCTCATAGAAAAGGGCAGAAAAATTCAAATGTTTATATGCAACCATCACCAAACATAAGCTATTTATCGAAAATTTGCCAAGGTGGAGCTTCTCAAACCAGCTGATACAAGGTTTGCTTCCTATTTTATTCTTCTTCACCGTCTTTTTGAAGTGAAAGGTGCTTTGTGTTCCACGGTTGTTAGTGATGCATGGGCAGCTTGGAGGCAATCTACATCAACTGATGCAGTTGAGGTGAGAGCTATGATCCTTGATGAGAATTTTTGGGCTGAGGTTAAATTTGTTGTGGACTTTATTCAGCCCATATGTGAGGTGATCAAATTTGCTGATTCAGACAAGCCATGTTTGGGGGAAATTTATGAAGAAATAGATTCCATGTGTGAAAGAATTAAGCAAATAACAGATGCAAAAGATCCTTCACTATATCCTTTGATAGAAGGAAAGTTACATGGAAGATGGAACAAACTTAATACACCTCTTCATTGTGCTGCCTATGCCTTAAATCCTAAATGGCATAATATAGAAGAGACCAATAAGAGGGCTCCATATGAGGATAGAGAGGTAATGAAGGGGTTTTGGGCTGCAATAAAAAAAATATATGGCCGAGGTGAGGAAGCATCAGTTATAAGGACTCAATGGAATAAGTTTTCACGTGGACATGGTGACTTTTCTTCCTTGGAAGCTTTGTATGATATGCGAGCAAAGAAAGACCCTATAGAGTGGTGGTGGAACCATGGAGGTGAAACACCTGAATTGCAATCATTTGCAATAAGATTACTCTCACAAGTAGCCAGTTCTTCATCTTGTGAGAGAAATTGGAGTACTTATGGTTTTATTCATTCACTAAAGAGGAACCGATTGGGGTCAAAGAAAGCAGAGAACCTGGTGTACATTCATAGCTCACTTCGCCTTCTCTCTCGTGTAGATCCTACATACAATGAGGGTCCTTCAGCAAAATGGGACCAAATTTCACCTGATGAAGATGTTGCAGCCATAGTGGATGAAGCGGTTGAACCAGATGGCCTTATTGATTTATCCCCAGTTCTACTACCATCAGAGGAACCTGAGTTAGAGAGTGATGAGTATTTGGAGAGCCTCATAACTGAGGACCTTGACATGGATGATATTGATAATTGATGTGATGTAGATGATATGAGATATCAGATAGATTTCTGATTTTTGTTTTTTGTTTGCATATCAGCCAATCGAACTATCAATATTTCTGATTTTCAATATGTAATTGAATATGTAATGTGACAACGACATTTGGATTTGAATTTTGTGTATTTAAAGTTAATGTTTATTCTTAACTTTACAGTTTACTACTGCTATTGTTTTGAAAGTTCAATGTCATTATATTTTCAGATTTTCTATATATTATTAATTTTTATGTTAAAAAAAAAATGGCGTCTCCAAGTACCCCCGTCTCCTATTTTCAAAAAATGCCGTACCGGTACCCGTACCAGTCTCCCGTACCAGTACCAGTACCAGTCTCGCGGCAACTATGCTTCAATAAGAATAAGGCTAATAATTGAAGTTAAATAGCTTGAAGTTTGCTCCTTTAAAGTCTACCATTGAAACTACTGATTCTAGGTCTATTTGAATATCTCAATTTGGAAAATTAAAGGCAAACCTGAGGAAAATCCATAAGGGGGCATCACAAGTGGTATCAGAGCTGGTCAAACCTGCCTGCCTGTGAAGTTGGATGAGTGAAAGAGGAATGCTATACTACAATAGAGAGATAAAGAAACAGTGGGAACCTGCCCGAGCTTCGGAAGGAAGAAGAACCTCCATCTTAGGCATCCACAACAGTCTCGAGTCTAGCAAACAAAGAAGCAATAATATGGACAACTAACGTTGGGACAGATTGATGACTACCCAAGAACAGTTAGCACAAATGATGGTCCAGTTAACACAAATCATGATGACCAAACATAAGAATGAACAAGATGGCAATAGTGGGGGAGGTGAAGAAAATTCAAGCAATAATAGAACCCCAAATCATCATGCCACTACAACAAATTCTAGGCCTGTGATACCTACCTTCCCACATAGGGTTGATCTACAGATAGGCCACAAACCAACATTGGTAGAACTACAAGAACAATTCTGCCAAGATTGGTTAGACGGAGGATTACAAACACATATGTCATTAAAAGACTATATGGACATAAAAATGAGGCATCTTGTAATGTCCCCTTCTCGCTCTAGCAGTGCAGAGACTCAATTAGCCTATTTGAAAATCCAAACCAAAATAATAAACGTTGCATAATGAGAAATGAGCTCTCATGTCCTTTTTATAAAACCTTTTTAGTTTTCCCGCCAAAATCAATTAGCACTTTATTATAAAGTTTTATTAAATTATCTTTTAAATATTCCCCAACGTCACTTTATAACTCCATTTAATTTAATCATTTAATATTACCTTTATAATTGCACTGTTTTCCAAGCAACATTAAATAATTAAATTAATTAATATTTGTGAGGCAGGATGGAAAAAAGGTACATTACATCTTTACAGCAACTCAATTTGTTGATTTGTTCTTTAGAGAAGTGCTCAAGTTGCTGATTTGTTCTTTAAAGAAGTGCTTAAATTGCATAGTTTGCCAAAAAATCTGGTCTATAGTGAAGTGAGCAAATAACATGAGATTAATTTTAATATAATGAATTCTACCATGATACATACTAGATAATCTATAATGAAAGGCTAATCTAGTGAATTGGGCCATGATTTCTCTAAACCATTTCTATGCACGTGAATAGTTTAATCTATATCCACCTGGGATATGGCTAGAGTATTCCATATGCAACTTGAAGCATAATAGACTTTGTTTGCTAATAATATATTAAAATTAAGGTTTTAATCTTTTATTTAAGTTTATGAATGTGCTCATTAACTACAAATATATGTAATGTCTATTTTATAATTAGCCTATTTCAGAGTTCCCGTAGGCTAGTTGATGTGGTTCGGGGACTCAATTGCCAGCATTGATGTTCAGTATAGGGTTTTTCGAAGGGGTTTCTATTTATAGCAGTGGTCAGTCTTGATGCTGCTATCCTTAGTTGGTCACAGTATTCTTGGGTCTTCTATTTCGCGTAGTTTGGGTGTTTGACATATACTTACTATTTATAGCAGTGCTATTTATAGTAGTCACCTTTGCGGGAGATGGTTCCAGGGTCGGAAAGCCTAAGGTTGCAGTTGATATTTGTTATTTCAACCACTTAAGCTATTTTATAAAGTTAAATTATAAACTTAAAGGGAAAAGTGGTCATTGAAGTGTACCATTCGCCTAGTGAAACGACTTTTAAGTTGTTTTTAAAAGTTCAATAAATATTATATTTCTTCCTTAAGTTTGGATGCCTAGAGAAAGGGAAAAAATGATATTTGAAAATGTTAAATATTTCTGAGGAGAAGGGCGTGATTTTCTAGAGAGGAATTAAGAGATTTTTGGAGTCCATTATCCCTAAGTCTTATATTATGAAGTTTGGCTCTCATTTTCATCATCTTGGCTTTGTCGACATAGAGAAATGCTGTCGGAAAGTTTCCTGGTTGCTTGGGTTGTGCTGTGAGGACGAAAACCCTCCTTCGTATAGGCTGATTTCGGTGGTGAAATATCCACCCTAGTCAAATATTGGTGCTGGTTATCAGTTGAGATCAAAGGAGCTTCAAGAGTTCGATTATTTGTGAAGAAATGATGAAGATCTTTCAGTACTTTTAGGGGTTTTTGGTGTGCTTTCATTGCTTTCAGTTTTGGTGTGTGTTTTGAAGATTTTGGAGTGTTTTATTTCAGTTTCTGGGTGTTTGCAATAATGGGTCTGAACCTGGTTTTTGACTCATTGCTCAAAAATGAATGGATAAATCAAAATGGGTATTGATTAGTTGAAAGGGCATTTTCAAGACGATTCTAAAGAGTGTTTGTATGCATTTTTTGGTGGAGATTGTGATTTTCTAAAGCAAATCGAAATACTGAGGAAGGGATGCCATTTGGCTGCAAGAAGACCCTATTGTGACCAGAACGTGTGAGGAATGAAAGTGGGACTTTGGGCACTGGGAGAAGGACACTTAGGCAATTGAGAAACAAGAGCTTTGGATGTTATTGCTTGAGGTGTTGGACACAGCTCTCAGGAGCCTCTTGCTGCTGTTCTTAAAAGGCTTGTCAAGATTGCAACTTTCACACCAGGTCTGATTTTATATTGTAATATTCTGATTCATAAACAGAAAATGAATGCAAAATTTATTTGTTTCAAGATTTAAAGAAAGGTTTAAGTATATTGTATTTCTGCTTGTATGCAAACATCATTTATGTTTTATTCAATTGCAAAGCATTGGAAAACAATCACAAACACTACACAAAACCAGTAAACCAGCAAGCAGGGTATTTTCAAAAAAAAAAAAAACAGGGGTGTATCTTACACATCTACTAAACAAAGGAAATAGAGATCATCATAATGACCTAAGGAGGAAAATTGGTAAGCTTAACTTACCATATTTTGATGGTTCTGGAAAGATCACAGCAAGATCATGGGTTCAAAAGGTGGACACATATTTCCAACTCAATCCCATGCCGGAGGATGGAGCAATCAAGTATGCCACCTTACATCTGGATGAGGTGGCACATGAATGGTGGTACCATGGCATGGTTACTTTAGGCCATGATCAAATTACCTCATATGTGTTACAGAATCGACGTTGTTGTATATTAATCAAGAGGAATGAGAGTTCCTTATATAGATTACAAGAGACGATGTTTTTAAAAGAAACAATTGTTAAGTTAGAAAAAGCAATGACGAGATGACCATTACGACATAAATAGAAAGATTATTATTCTAATATCCTCCCTTAATGGTCATCATTCTAACTACCCAGAGATAACAGAGAAGGGTGCCCCCTTCGTTTCAAAACGCTGCTGCAACAAAAGACAAGACCCTGCCACCAACCCTCCAAGAAATTGTAGAACTTCTGGAAATAACAACACCAACTGTCCAACCTAAAGTTGGAAAACTGTCCCTCCCTGTAACCAGAGACATACCGAGAACAACTGCTATGATTTTGAGGAAAAATCGGCAAACCGTCCAATCTTCTGCAGATGGACATGACACCCCAAAACAGATTGCAAGAAGCTAGATGTGCAGATGTTCGCCCCAACAACTCCAAGGGCGACCAAAAAACCGACTGCAACATACCACGATTTTTGAGGAAAAAATCGCCAAACCCAAGATTACAAATCATCATTTTTTTTTCGGAAAAAACGGTAAAAACCAGATAGCCCTCCCGAATGACAGAAACCCTGACAAGGGTATACAAGAGAAAAACTCTTAATTTTTTAGGACAAAATTATAAACCCTCCTGGAACCCAGAAAGATTTTTTTTCCTTTTACGGGACAAAAAAATATTTAAAAACCTAGAACATTGATTGTTGGCTCGAAAAATAGAGGGTTTGGAACCCTAGCCGCCAGAACAAAGCTGCACAAAAATCAAGGCACAGAAAATGAAGCACCCAGAAAAAAACGGAGACTGACCCAATTGAGATCTTGAAAATCCCACCAAGAATCTGCAATCAGAAATTTTTTTCGACTTGATCTAAAAGGTGAAAACCCTAGTCGAGTTGCAGAATAGTCGTCAAAATCTGAGGGCGAATTTACAGGAGCAGAGATCTCAATCAAAAACCCTAGATGAGTTTCCAGTTGCTGCAGAGGACACACCTCGTTCACCAAGTTGATGGCACGAAAAAAATTTCATCTAACCCTAGGGCGTGGACAAAGAACTAAAATCCGCAAGTCCACCGCGCAATTTGCAAGGAAAAAAATAAATAAAGTCGTCGTCGTTCTTATCAGGCCCGCGAATATCAGCAACACAGTTCCAGAAAACACTGAAACACAACCAGTCGCGGGAAGAAAAGGCAAACGCAGGAGATCACAATGAATCCGTTGTGGGTTTAGAAGTACGAGTCGTCGAAGACTGAGACCCGACGGAAAAAACGCGAGCAGATCACGGGCAGGAAACAACAAACACGTCGAACCCACGCTCAGAAAACGCGACCTTCTGGACAAACACGTGAATGACGCCAGAAGAAACAAAAAAACGACCTTCGGATCTGAACGTTCGCTAGAAGAAGGTCGCACGGCAGTTTAAACTGGAGTCGAAGAGTCGCAACAAAGAATGTTTGAGAAAACGCGACCAAAGAAGTAGAAAAATTGCGTCTGAAGGGTGAAAAATCGTGTCCAGAACAAAAAAATTTCAAACCCTCGATTTTCCTTTTCAAAACTCCTGCAATTTTCTTTTGCACACAACCTTCGAGCACCACCACAGGACCTTCTCAAAACCGACCAAACACAAATTCGAAAAATCTAACAAATTTTCCAAAAGCAAAAGAAAAATTTTCTCTTGAAAAAATTTCCTTGGAAAAAAATTTCGAATTTAAAATGGCTCTAATACCATGTTACATAATCGATGTTGTTGTATATTAATCAAGAGAAACAAGAGTTCCTTACATAGATTACAAGAGATGATGTTTCTAAAAGAAACAATCGTTAAGTTAGAAAAAGCAATAACGAGATGACCATTACGACATAAATAGAAAGATTATTATTCTAATAATATGTGGATTTCACGGAGAAGCTCATAGAACAGTTTGACAACAAGGACTCCGAGCTCCACTTCAAGGAGCCGGCACAACTAAAGCAAGACAGGCACATTGACGAATATATTGTGGACTTTCAAAGGCTTTCGGTATTGGTCACCAACATATCCAAAAGAAGATTGGTTGTCCTATTCATGGATGGCCTAAGGGATCCTTTAAGGGGTTGGGTCAAGGCCCTCAACCCTAGTACACTACAAGAGGCCATAAAAAAAGCTAGAGATATGGATTCTAGCGCTACAAAGAACAAGATTACATCTAAAGGGTCCTCATTCTAAAGGGATAAACCAAAACCACCTGTCTCAAGGGAGTGGCCAAGAAAGAGAATGGATGAAGCAACTAGGGAGGAGTTAAGGAGAAAGGGGCTTTGCTATACGTGCAAGGAACCTTGGGGCCCAGGACATAGATGCATGGGGAAAGGAAAGGTTCATTACATAGAAGTCATACTCGACAGTGAGGAAGAGGATACATCGGATAGAAGTAGTGAGCAAAATGAAGAAGAGGAAGAACCTACACTGAAAGGGAAGAAAGATGCTTTAATTGCCACCATGATGGGAACTCCAAGATTCAATTCCTTTAAAGTTTGTGGGGCATTACATGGGCAAAAGATAACGGTATTGATCAACAGTGGAGCCACTCACAACTTTATTGATTCAGCATTGGTAGTCAAGAGAGGGATTCCAACTATTGAGCATGAAGGATTTAGTGTGATGGTAGTAGATGGCTATCAAATATCGTGTTCAACTAAGGTACCGAAGTTGAAGTTTACAATTGGTGACTACAACGTCATTGATGACTCCTATGTTGTAGAATTGGGTGAGACAAATACAATACTTGGAATCCAATGGATGATGTCCATTGGGAAGTATTCACAAAATTTTCAAACCATGGAATTTAAATTCAAAGTGGATGGGAAGAAGGTGATATTCAAGGGACTATTCGATGGAGCCCCTCGAGTTGTTTCCGCCAAGAAGATGGAAGGTATATTTAGGCATAATGATATAGCTTGGGCTGCCCAATGCCTTGTTCTTCCCAAATCATCAAGCAACAAACCTAAGGATTGCCATGATGATTTACAACCCATCTGGGACAAGCATAGTCTTATTTTTGGGGATATTTCACCAGGGAGACCCCCTCATAGAGGATTCAAACACACTATTGAATTGGAAGAAGGTGCCAAGCCGGTTATCACCACACCATATAGGCATCCCAAAAGATTTAAGGATGAAATAGAGAAGTGCATCAAGGTATTACTAGAAATGGGTCATATAAGACCTAGTTCTAGTCCATTCACATCTTCCATGGTGCTAGTCAAGAAAAAAGATGGAACCTTACGAATGTGCATTGACTATAGAGCACTTAATAAAAAGACAATTAAGAATTGCTATCCCATATCCAGGATTGTTGAGTTGATAAATGAGCTTCATGGTGCCGTATATTTTTCTAAGATTGACTTGCATTCGGGGTACCTCCAAATAAGAGTGAGAGAGGAGGATGTGCATAAGACGGCTTTTTGTTGCCACTATGGTCACTATGAATTCTTGGTTATGCCCTTTGGCCTAACCAATGCACCCACCACCTTTCAATCTCGCATGAATCACATATTCAGGAGGCAGTTAGACAAATTCTTGCTAGTGTTCTTCGATGATATACTCATTTATAGGAAGACATGGGAAGACCACATGAAGCACTTGGAAGAAGTTTTAGGGATTATGGAAGCAAAGTCATTATATGCCAAAGCCTCAAAGTGTGAATTCGGTATGACCAAAATCCTATACTCAGGACACATTAGTGCCAAGGGAGTACAAGTACATCAAGAAAAGATCCAAGCCATCCTAGAGTGGCCCCCACCAAAGACCCTCACCGAATTACATGGCTTCTATGGGCTATGTAGCTACTATAGGAGATTCGTAAAAGGGTTTTCCCAACTTGGGGCTGTCATGTCCCCGAATTAGAGGTATATTAAATTAATTATTTATTAAATTATTCTAATAAAGCATAATATCAAAAGGGATGACTTATTATTTAATTAATTTAATATTAAAGTGACTTAAATGACTTACAAATAAAATAATAAAATAATAAAAGTCACTTGAGGAATAAAATAATATTCTTCTAGAAGCTTCTTGAAAAGGCATTGATAAATCTATTTAAGAAGTTGTTGGCTAAGCATTTTGAACACACTTGATTTGGAATTCATTTCTCATTATCTGCGTGGTAAGAAGCTGAAGCTTGAATGCTTTGCTCGCTCGAGGGTTTGAAGACTCTAGAGTGCCAAGTTCAGTTGTGAAAGATCAACCCTAGCTGGAGTTGAGAAATCCATCCAGGGTTTCTACTTTGTACTAATTTAACAGGTGCAATAGCTATTATTGCCCTAGCTGATTCTGTGTGATAGCTGGTTTATTATCACATCTTCATTGCAGCAGCTGGTTTATAGTTGCAATCAGGATTTCATTGGAGAGCAACAGCTGGTTTATTGTTGCACTTCACCAGGAAAGGAGTTTATTGCTGGATTATTCAATTGGGACAAATTTAATGGTCTTGCAACCAAATTTGCAGAGGATTGATCAGGTATTTGAGTTTGATCATCTTTAGTATTGGGAGGCATTCGATTATATTTGTTGGTGATGATAATTACTTCTCAGCTGGGAGTTTGATTTGGAATAGCATTGCAATATTTTCTATATTTATTGCCATATCAAACTGAAAGGAATTTTCATATGGTTAGGGGAAATCGATTTTTATATTGAAAGTGTTTGATTCTTGGAGAGTTGTATTAGCTAGGAGACGGGAATAAGGAAAAGACAAATTTAATCTTCTGAAGCTGACTCTGTGCCAGGTGAGCAGCTAGATACGGACAAAAAGATAAAGGCAGCTCGATTCTCTCCTTATCGGGTCCCACTTGGTTAAATGCCCTCATATGAAATCGATATAATCACTCAGCCATGATAATTGGGAGACACCAAAGACAAGTGAAGAAGAGATAAGTGATGGAAGGCAACGACGTGGCAATGAATTGACTTGCTGAAGACGATTTTGAAGATCCCCATTGCCGCTAGGAGACAAAGACGTTATCCACATATGAGACAAACTATCAGATTTACTTTAGCTGCACTCAGTAGGAAGACAATTTGAAACATCAAGAGCTGCTTGAGAATAACGACGCTAAGCTGGGACATGTTCTTCATTGGAGGATTCGATCATATTGCTGGGTATTCTCACCATTGGCTGACGTCTACCTAGGTTCATATCTCAGTTGCATTAAGCATATCTGCATTGCTTCAGGATTGCATTGTAAACAGTAGTTACATAGCCTTAGATTGCTGCTCATCTACAGCATATTGTAAACTTGCTTTTGCATGGTAATCAAGTCCTAGCTGTAGCTTTGTATTGCTGACATTTGCATCTGCATTATAAGTCTCTGTCACAAAATCATCATTGAGAATGACTTTGTAATTGCTAAGCAAGCAGTTTGCATTGAAATTGATTAGCATTGTATGTTGTTGTCCGTGTATTGGTATGAGTTGCATTGTATGACATATTTGGAATCAGCATATAGCACTATAATCGAATTAAAGCAATGATAAGGAGTTTGGGAATTGCACCTGATATGTTTGTCAAAATGCCTACTTGTTGTAGGTGTACATTTGCTTGGGTGGGTTTCATGTTAAGTGTTTGACAAAATGATTACTTGTTGTACTAAACATTTGCACTTAAACCCTGTTGATGTTATAGCAGCTTCAGGCTCATCCTTCCAACCACGTGAGAAGACATAAAATTGCATATAGCCTTTAGGCTATTTATTTTATTGAGATAATTAATGAGGAGGAGCGCCTCTCAAGGCAACATTGTAATTCTTATCTTGGCCGACCTTCATTGTAATTCATAATTATTATTTGTATTTATCTTTTACTTCGGTGGCCGACCTAGTTCTTGTAGAGGTGCGACCTCTCTAGCAAATGTATATATAGAAGATCACTTTCTCTCATTCAAGCATCAAGCAAGTTCGATTATTCCTTCTCTCAAGTGCAAATTCTATCAAGAACAGATCCTTCCATCTAGTGCGAATTTCTTCTAAGGCAGATTGTGAATCTCTTCAAGTACAGAATTGTGTTCAAGGAAGGGCAGATTGTTATCTGTTATTACAGCCATTGCTGGTGCTGAATATTGGCCTTGTGGTTGGCCACACTGTAAAGTGTATTGTTGCCATTACTTATACATATAAGAGAAATAATTGTTGCTAGGTTTTTCTCCCTCAAGTGGAGGGTTTTCCCAGGGTATCTGCTGTGTTATTGTGCTGTTATTTTGAATTAATTTTCTGTGCACTAATCTGATCATAAAATCTAACATGGTATCAAAGCGGGTTTGAAGAAGATCTTGATCAGATTTAGTATTGCAGCGATACTCTTTATTCTCTTTCTCATCGTTGTTTACTTCTATCTCTTCGTCAAGATGGTGAACGGACTTAAGATCGAGGACAGACTTGAGGGAGCAATAAATTTCACATCTTGGAGATTCAGAATTATGCTCACCTTGGAGGAAAATGAATTGGCTGAGTTCGTGGAGAGCAAAGTTTCGGAGCCTACTGATGAGGAAGATAAAGTTCAATGGATGAAGAAAGATACTAGGGTGAAGAAGATGTTAGTTGATTCCGTGAAGGATCATATTGTTCCTATCGTCTCAAAGTTGAAGACAGTAAGAGAGATGTTTAAAACTTTGGAGGAGATGTACGAAATCAACAACACAAGTCGTGCTCTTTCATTAAAGCAACAACTTCATCATGTTAAGATGGCGGAAGGAGAATCTGTCATCGCTTACTTCATGAAGATTTCCGAATTGAGAGATCAACTCTCTACCATTGGTCATATTGTTGATGTCAAGGATTTGACCATGTTGGCTCTTAATGGTCTTCCTTCATCTTGGGAGTCTTACATTCAAAGAATCAGTGCAAGATCAAAACTTCCCAAGTTTGATCATTTGAGGGCAGATTGTATCCAAGAAAAGTCTAGGTCGGCTGCGAGAGGTATTGGTCGAAGCTCTACAAATGAAGTCATTCATGTTCTTTCCGCTCAATCCTCGAAGAAGAAAGGAAAAGGAGGAAAGAAAGGATACTTCAAAAGGAATAGAGATAAAGGAGCTGATGGTGCTCTTGCATTCAAGAAGTGGGACCTTTCCAAAGTCCAATGTTTTCGTTGTGACAAGTTTGGTCACTATGCAAAGGATTGCCCAACCAGGCCTAATCAACATGCTTCATTTGCGGATGTGGATGAGATCTCTCCTGTATGACTTAGGAATTTCTATTCTGTCATGGGCCCGTTCAAGCCGGAAGTTTGTGTTGATCTTCGAAGCGAAGAGCAACGATTCATTATGTGTCCAGGCATTTGCATCCATCAAAATATTTAAAGAGATATATTCTTCTTTTGGTTTGCCGAAGTTATATCAGCTTAGCCGGATCTTGTAATAATTAGTAAAGAGAGATAGTGGTTTCTCTTGAATTGTGTTCTCTAGCATAAGATCCTTTTAAGATTTTATTTATTGCAAGTTATTTCATGCTGGTTGTGAATATTTTTGAGCGTGACTCTGAACTAAAAAGGAGAATTGCAATTTCGATGGTGATTAGTTGGTCACATTGATATCATTCTCTAATGCATGAACTGTGATAGAGACTTGAACTCTTGGAGAGAGTTGGTTCTACATGCTAACTGCATAATGCATTCAAGAAATTTGTAGAAGTTGTTCGTATTATCTTTTTTACAGCAGGCACTTCAGAGGAGTAAAGATGGAAGAAAGAGTTATATCAAAATTCAATAAAGAAAAGTTTCTTTATCCCTTCATTTTGATCTTTTGATATATTTCTCTTTTAGGTTGATTTACTTATTCATGTTTTAATATTGTTCATAAATTCTTATGTATTCATGCTATAACCTGAGATAGTAAACTTTGTATGATTCTAGCCTTGATATTTCTTTGGATAGTTATAAACGGTCAGTAATCTCTCTCTAAAATGCTTCCAAGACAGATCTAGGAGCAAGAAGGTGATGAGAGATTGCTTAGTGATGAAAAGCTTGAGGCATCTTGTGAGGAAGTCATGCCAACCAAAGAAATGATCAAGTGTGAAGTCACAACTTGCAGCCATGGGATTGAGTTGGTGGCTAGAGGGAGTTCTCTTCCAGAAGTCTTCTTTGCAATCTTTGAAGTAGTGATCAAGAGGGAGTTTTGTAACTCACTGAGAAGAAGTGAAGATTACTGTATTGCAAGGCTTGGTGCTAAATCCTTAGAGGACCTCTTCAGCTACTGAGATTAGAATTGCACAAGACAGTTAATCTGGATTTGTCATTGGTAGCTCCGCAAACCTATTCAGATTAGAGTGATCTGGGATGAGGTTGAGGAGGACAATCCTGAACTCCCTTCAGTACCAAACTTGTGCGCTGGGAAACATTTCTCTAAGGCAAGCGTTGCAGGCAATCTTGGACGAAGAGGTCAGAAGGTTGATGCAAGTATTTGAAGATTCAGAGGGAGCTACTGAACCTGAAGATGTTTAAGGAGGCTGCAGCTAGTTCAAATCTGGTGGATCCCACGTTGTTCGGGCAATTGATTGGATCGTTGATGTATCTAGTCAATACTAGACCCGATATTTGCTATGCAGTGAGTGCACTTAGTCAGTTCATGTGTGAATCAAGGAAAATACATCTAGTTGCAGTGAAGCATATACTAAGATACTTGCGTGGCACAATTGGGTATGGCTTGAGATATTCTTTCCGTGTGACTTGAAGTCGCATGGTTATACCGGGATTTTGATCAAGGTGTGTTACCGGGATTGAAGAGCACCTTTGATGTTGTCAGCTTTGGGTATGCTGGCGATATCCTCGTGTAGCGTACAGTCTTCCTCGCGGCAATCGGTGCAAAACCGTAGGCCGAGCGTATTGCAGCTTCAGTGGCAACCTCGAGAAGTAGTGTATTTCAAAAGCTCCCTTGCAGGATTGTTTGGGCAATCAATGGAGCCTACTATCATTCATTGTGATAACTGTGAGTCAGTAGGAAGCCTTCTCACAACCCATGTTTGCGACGTAATCCAGGCATGTTGAGATCAAATACCACTATATCTAGGATATGGCATTGATGGCAAAGATCGATGAGTGCATTACCAGACATTCCCTACCAAGCCTCTTTCCAAGATACAAAGTTTGTGTACTTTTGAGACAAGCTTGGTATGGTGGTGGAGAATGAAGCTCTAATGAAGGAGTCCTGATCGATCCTCCTAATGCATTTCTTTGAGAGAGATTTGAGGTGCAAGCCCTTGTTAACGCATTTCTCTTTAAGATTTGAGGTGAAAGCCCTTGTTTCCACTCTCTGGGAGAGCCATGGTGAATGTTATGTGTGTGACTCCATGACAACATCACGTGAGAGAGTCTGTGATGATTTTTCTTGTACTTGTGTTTTCACCCTCTGGGAGAGCCATGGTGAACGTCACAGTGAGGTGACAACATCACGTTGAGTGATGAGCACTTGTACATACCATTCATGGGAGTAGCCATGATGGTTGATATCATGGTGAGGTGATATCTCTTCTTTCCATCCATGGGTGTAGCCATGATGGTTGATATCACGGTGAGGTGATATCTCTTTCTTTTCCACATATGGGATTAGCCATTGTGGTTGTCATCATGATGAGGTGATATGTTTTATGCAGCTGGAAGTATTTCTCCCTAGCTGAGAGGGAGTGTTGATGTTATAGCAGCTTCGGGCTCATCCTTCCAGCCACGTGAGAAGACATAAAATTGCATATAGCCTTTAGGCTATTTATTTTATTGAGATAATTAATGAGGAGGAGCGCTTCTCAAGGTAACATTGTAATTTTTATCTTGGCCGACCTTCATTGTAATTCATAATTATTATTTGTATTTATTTTTTACTTTGGTGGCTGACCTAGTTCTTGTAGAGGTGCGACCTCTCTAGCAAATATATATATAGAAGATCACTTTCTCTCATTCAAGCATCAAGCAAGTTCGATTATTCCTTCTCTCAAGTGCGAATTCTATCAAGAGCAGATCCTTCCATCTAGTGCGAATTTCTTCTAAGGCAGATTGTGAATCTCTTCAAGTGCAGAATTGTGTTCAAGGAAGGGCAGATTGTTATCTGTTATTACAGCCATTGCTGGTGCTGAATATTGGCCTTGTGGTTGGCCACATTGTAAAGTGTATTGTTGCCATTACTTATATATATAAGAGAGATAATTGTTGCTGGGTTTTTCTCCCTCAAGTGGAGGGTTTTCCCAGGGTATCGGCTGTGTTATTGTGCTGTTATTTTGAATTAATTTTCTGTGCACTAATCTGATCATAAAATCTAACAAACCCAATCATCTATTTGCATTAGAAGTCATTATTTAAGTCTTTTTGCATCTCACCAACACTCAAAAGCAAGAAGATCAAAATAGAAAATGAATTACCAACAGAAAACACTTTGCAAGTAAACTATTTGACGAAATGTCCAAGTGTTGCAATTAAAAAAAAATTACATCAGATTTAGCAAGGGACATTACAGGGGCCCCCTTAACAAGCCTCACTAAAAAGGGAGCATTCCAATGGTCGAATAATGCACAACAAGCGTTTGATAAATTGAAGGAGAGTATGAGTAGTTGCCTAGTCCTCGCCCTACCTGATTTTAACCAACCTTTTGTGCTAGAGTGTGATGCATCAGGAGAAGGGATTGGTGTAGTCCTAATGCAAAAGGGGCACCCTATTGCCTTTGGAAGTAGAAAGTTAAAGGATAATGAAAGGTTATACTCCACATATGACAAAGAAATGCTTTCTATAATGCATGCATTAGCTAAATTTCGGCAATACTTGGTTGGCAGAAAATTCATTGTAAGGATGGACCATAATAGCTTGAAGTATTTCATGTAGTAGAAAGGTCTCAACGAAAGGCAACAAAAATGGGTGAACAAAATCCAAGCCTACAATTTTGATATTGAGTATATCAAGGGGAAAAGAAACATAATGGCCGATGCTTTATCTCACAAACCTTCTATTTGCTCACTATTCGAAATTTCCACGGATTGGAAAGCACAACTACTAGAGGAATATGTGAAGAATACTTTTGCAAGAAAATTACTAGAAGGGGAAGTGCAAGATGATCAATATAAGGTAACAAATAGCATCATCTACTATAAGGAACGAGTCTACTTAGTACCTGAATCAAAACTAAAGGAAAAAATCTTAAGAGCCATTCATGAAACCTCATAGGCGGACCATCCAGGGTACTTTAAAACCTATAACCAAATTAGGGAAAGATTCACTTGGAAAGTTGTTAAGGATGATGTTCTCCAATTTGTGAAAGAATGCCCTACGTGCCAACAAAACAAGTCCGAACATACCTACCCCGCCGGATTGTTACAATCCCTCCCTATTCCAAATCAAAAGTGGGAAAGTAGTTCAATGGATTTTATCATTGGGCTACCTAAAGTCCATGGCAAAGATTGCATCTATGCTGTTGTAGATCAATTGACCAAATACACTCACTTCTTCGCCATCCCTTTTGAATATAAAGCCCCCCAGGTTGTTGAACTATTCTTCAAAGAAGTATTTAGACTCCATGGGCTCCCTAAAAATATAGTAAGTGACCGAGATAGTAGATTTCTAAGCATCTTTTGGACTGAACTATTCAAGCTATTAGGCACCAAACTAACCCCAAGTACGAGCTATCACCCACAAACGAATGGGCAAACTGAAATTGTGAACAAATGGGTTGAAGGCTACTTGCGCAATTAATGTGGCAGGACAACAGAGAACATGGATCAAGTGGATTCATTTGGGGGAATATTGTTACAAAAACACCTATCACATGTGAATTGGTATGACATCGTTTAAAGCATGGTATGGGTATGATGTGACATCCTTTCTAGACTTAGCCTTTGGAGAAAGCAAAGCTCCAAAAGCCAAAGAATGGGTCCAAGAATGCCAAGACATCCTTAAATCCCTTAAGGATAACTTGCACCATGCACAAAACCAATAGAAGATCTATGTAGATAAGCACAAGGTTGAGAAAAGATTTGAGGCCAGAGATTTGGTGTACCTCTGCCTAGAACCATACTGACAGGAATCCTTAAAGAGGAGTGGTGCTGAAAAACTAAAGCCCCGATTCTATGGTCCTTACAAAGTGATCAAACGAATAGGAGAGGTAGCATATGAATTGGAACTCCTCGAAGACAGTAGAATACATAATGTATTCCATGTATCATGTCTAAAAAAGGCATTAGGACAGGAAATCACACCCTCCACTGAACTTCCACCCTTAAATGAAGAAGGTAAGTTGGTATTGACTCCTGACAAGATAATAGACACCCGGGAAAGAAGGCTAAGGAATAGGGTCATAATGGAGCACCTAATCCAGTGGAAAGGTTTACCTCTGGAAGATTCTACATGGGAGAACGACCAAGTCCTCCAACACCTTAATCTATGAATGCTTGTGGGCAAGCATTTTCAAGGAGGGGAGATTGATATCCCTCGCTTGGCCAAGAGGCTCAAAATAAAAACAATCCTTAATAATGCAGATTACAATTAAACTGGCCAACCTTCCTGAATACACTTGTGGATCTGAAGAAGGAGCACGACTTCCTTAAATAAACAAGAATTAAATGTAATGCACACAGATCATTGATAAGGTAGTGAACATCTCAAGAGGGTCAGCGATTTCAAGAAGGAAATGATGTTAATTAAATAACAATAATTAATGAGGCAGTGATTAAGAGTAAAAAGAAGAGACTACACAGCAAATAGTGAATAGTATTAAAATAAAAAGACATGACCATTCGAAGGGTCATCCCCATCCAAAAAGGTGTGTCTCTTGGGAATGAGACAAACATATAAAAGACCATAAGCAATAAAGGGATCAGCATCGATGAGGATGTGAGAATTAATCTACACTAAGCTATAGGTCAGGGCGCTCCTAAGTGGGCCCATTGATCACTTGAATTTAGGCTGCATATTAATTAGAAACATTCAGACACTCAGCCAAGGAAATCGCATGATTCAAGAGAATAAAACCAGAAGCAGCGAATCAAGAAAGAGATCATCTGGTTCTATTTTCACATGCATGTAATCAGATAGAAAATTCAAAAACTGCATTCATCTTGTGGTGTCTATTCTGCACCCTTAAATAAATATAATTGCAGAAGATACATATTAGAATTTATAGCAGATATTCACTTATTCCTATCTGCATATCTTCAATAAGAATAAGGCTAATAATCAAAGTTAAATAGCTTGAAGTTTTCTCCTTTAAAGTCTACCATTGAAACTACTGATTCTAGGTCTATTTAAATATCTCAATTTGGAAAATTAAAGGCAAACCTGAGGAAAATCCATAAGGGACATCACACAGTAGGACATGGGAGGAGCATATACGACACCTAGATGAGGTGTTAAGCATCTTAGTGGCTAACTCCCTTTTTGCAAAAGCCTCTAAGTGTGAGTTTGGCATGACTGAACTATTATATTTAGGATATGTCATTGGTGAAGGTGGAGTGAAGGCACATAGGGAGAAGACTCAAGCTATACCTGATTGGGCACCGCCAAAGAACGTGTCCCATTTAAGGGGTTTCATTGGTCTATGCACATATTATAGATAGTTTGTGAAAGGATTTTCTTCATTAACCACTCCTTTGACATATTTGACCAAGAAGGATGCCTTTGTTTGGAGTCTGGACGGATGAGACTCAAAAGATCATGGACATCTTAAGAAGGTAATGAGTGCTTGTCTTGTTTTGGCATTACCGGATTTCTCTAAACCTTTTGTGCTTGAATGTGATGCATCTAGTATTGGTATTGGGGCTGTTTTGATGCAAGACAAACATCCAATTGCTTATGAAAGTCGAAAATTGAATGAGGTTGAAAGGAGGTTCTCTACATCTAACAAGGAAATGTCGGCAATCATACATGCACTCGAAAAGTTTTGTCAATATTTTGTGGGCAGCAAGTCTATAGTGAGGATTGATCATAATATCCTCGAGTATTTCATGGAGCAAAAGGGATTAAATGAGAGACAACATTGGGTGAGTAAGCTTCAAGGATATGACTTTGATATTGAATTTGTCATAGGGAAAAATAATGTTGTTGTTGAACAATGTTGATGCATTATCTAGAAACCCTTCATTTTGCTCACTTTTAGAAATTTCAGCTTCTTGGAAGGATCACATATTAGCAGAATATTCAAAAAATCAGCATGCTTGTGATATTTTAGATGATAAAATCGATGATGAAAGGTATAAAGTGTTGAATGACATCATCTATTATAAGGATAGAATCTATTTAAACCGGAAAGTAAGCTCAAGTATACAATGTTCCACAGGGACGTGTACCCCCAAAAGAATTCCGCATTTCCTAGACGTCCTCGTCTCGGAGACTTGGGGACTTGGGGGGGACATCCCCTCACCATCCCACCACTAGTGCCACCATCCCACCACCAACGTCAGCATCTACAAGACGCTGCTAGGACTTCGAGGACGCCAGGTGTCCTCAAGATGTCTAGGGGACTCCTAGTTGTCTTCAAGATGTATAATTCTTATACTTATACAACTTTTTGTAACTATTTTTTCAAGTACTATATGTATTTCAGCACCTTGCTGCTAACCCGCCACCATCCGCCCACCATCCCCAAACTTAGGCCCTTGGTCCCTTCGTCCTCGAAACTCGTCCCCACATCCCCCCATCAGGAAACTCCGTGGAACTATGCAAATATAAGATTCCTATTGCTGTCCATAACAAAAAGCTTACTGGTCATTCGGGTTATTTGAAGACATGCAAGTACATTTGAGAAAGATTCTCATGGAAAGGTATGAAAGATGATGTTCTCAAACATGTGAGGGAAGGCATAGAGTGCCAAAGAAACAAGGCTGAAGTTTGTTTTCCAACAGAGCTGTTACAACCACTTCCTATTCCCAATCAAAAGTGGGAACAAATATCAATGGATTTGATTACTGGGCTACCTAAGGTCAATGGTAAGGACTATATTTTTGTTGTGGTGGATAGACTCACTAAATATGCTCATTTCATGCCAATGCTTTTTGAGTTTAAAGCACCACAAGTTGTTGGTCTATTTTTTAAACAAGTATTCAAACTTCATGGTGTGCCAAAGAGAATTGTAAGTGATAGAGATCGCATATTCATCAACACTTTTTGGCAAGAGTTGATTAAGCTGGCTGGAATAGAACTTGATCAAAGCACTAGTTATCATCCACAAATAGATGGTCAAACTAAAATTGTAAATAAATGGCTTGAAGGTTACTTGAGAATCTATGTCTCAAGGCAGCAAAGAACATGGGCAAAGTGGTTACATTTGGTAGAATTTTGTTACAACACTACATATCATATGAGCATAGGTATGACACCTTTCAAAGCTTTGTATGGTTATGAAGCTTTTACATTTGTGGATTTGGTTTTTTCTGATTCTAGAGTTCCAAAAGCTCTTGAGTGGGCAAAGGAGAACCAAGATATCCTTAAGGCAGTTAAGGATAATATTCAGATTGCACAAGAACAATAGAAGAAATATGCTGATCGCCATAGAGTTGAGATGTCTTTTGAGGTAGGAGACATGGTATTTCTATGTCTTCAAACTTATAGACAATCTTCATTGAAAGTAAGTGGGGTGGAAAAGCTTAAACCAAGGCTTTATGGGCCTTTTAAGGTGATTAAACGAATTGGTGAAGCAACATATGAATTGGAGCTGCCATCTACAAGCAAAATTCACAATGTTTTCCATGTGTCATGCCTCAAAAAGGCTCTTGGATAGCATGTGACTCCTACAAAATTGCCTCCCATGGATGGAGGTACATTGATATTCCAAAAACAATATTGCAAGTGAGAGAGAAAAGGTTGAAGAATAAGGTAATCTCTAAATATCTCATCAAATGGAAAAGCTTGCCTTTGGAGGATGCCACATGGAAAGGAGAGGAGATTCTTAAACATCCTAGTCTACAAATGCTTGAGGGCAATCATTCTTTGGGTGGGGAGTATTGTAATATCCCCAACCCAAACCATGAGGATTAACAACGTATTGATTGTCCTTTCTTTGGATTACCCAAGAGGAAGAGGACTTAGAGCATCATTGGGTAAGTCTTGGAGTTTTTGGCTTGTTCTCAATTCTATTCTTAAGGTGTGTGCATGTCTTTTTATGCAACTTAAGTGAACTTAAATTATTTTAAGTTGAGGGCACGTCTTTTTAGGCAACTTAAGTGACTCTTAGCCAAAAGGCTTAAGTTGTCCCCTTCTTATCTACTTTAAGTTACTTTTAAAAAGCATTTGACAAAGGCAAAAGGGGGTGTAAGGTTTCAAGGAGCTTATTGGATCAATTTTTAGGTTTTTAATGTGGAGCTTTGGATTAAGAGGTGGTGATTCAAGGGCTGAGATTAATTCATCTCTTTGGAAGTTATTATATAACTCTCTAGGGTTCTTTTAGAGATCATTATGTTGTGAGTTTTTTGTTTATTGCTGCTACAACTTGACTTAAGGTCTGAAACCCTTGAGTATCCCTGGTTTTAGAGAGACATACGGGGTCCCCCTTGTCAAAGGGTATGTTTTGGTGGAAGAGCTTTGGTTTGTGAAACCATAGCACATCATCTTTCCTGGGCTGCAATTGTTTATCAGGTTTGGAGGCCGATTTAGAGGTGAAATTAAGAGTTGAAGGTTCAAATTTGATTAGGACAGCAACAAAAGTACCAGTAAATCAGACCTAGCACTACCTTGGCTTGGGAGTTTGATGCCATATTTGAGGGTGGCTAGGGTTTGAACAAAGACTGAGGTATTTTGTATCTAAAATCTGCATACTTTATTCTTCTCTATCTCAAAAAAATTAAAGAAAAACCATTTTGTTTCATTTCTGGAATTTCTGGGCAGAAATAAGAGGATTCTCTGTACTTTTCATAAGTTCAATAATTAGCAGAAAATCAGATCATTCACCTGATTGTAAATCTAAGTTTGTTGTTGAAATTCTTATATGCAAATTAAGTTTCAGATTTTTCTGTACCCTAGTTTTGGAAATATTGTTATTTTTCTATTATCCCTATTTGGGGATTTCACACTTTCTAGGTGTCTCTTCCTAAAACTTTCTGTTGTAAACTGCTGTATTCATGAGTCCCATTGACCTACTTTTGGTCATTTGTGGACATTAACATAATTTCTTTCTTTTCTCTCAAGACAATTCAAGTGTAAGGCCAAAGTGAAAGGGTAAGAATCTGTATGATTCACTTAATTTTTATGGTACTTAGACCTATTTTTTTCAAGGTTTAGAGATGAGTTTTATGCTATACTATACTTTACTATTAAGGGAGACATTAAGATTTATGTAATGGCCATATTATACTTGGTTATGATAGTTATATATTAATTGACAATTAGGATGTAGTTGACCGTTACATAATTCAGTTGGGAAAGAACACTACATGCAATAGAGACTCGAGTATGACATGAATAACTATTCCTGTCTTCACTCTATTATTAATAGTGTCCAGTGTCATCCTTGCTAAGCTTTCAATGTTAAATATCTAATGATCACATTGAACTCAAGATTTGTTCCCAAGTATGCGCCCAACACTTCCATGTCAAGACTTCAATTCTATTTACAAATATTTTATTGCTTAGCCAGTTGAGTATTTTGCCATGGTTTCTCAGGAATAGTAACCATTTCAAAAGTGTTTAATGGTGTAAGATGAATTTATCTATTTTCATTCTATTTGAATTTTTAATGGGCAGGAGACCCAATATATACTTGTCTTGAAAATGGCAGTTTATGTTCTTTGGTTTGTTCAAAGATTTACTCTCCATTTTGGCTCATTGTTTTCTAATTCTAATTGTAGTCACTAAAAACAGTTTTTCTTAGTTGGAGGCTGTAAACAGAAATCTTCAATCTTACTATGATGCATGGGAGAAGTTCATTGGCTCATGGATGGTTATCAAAGTTGATAATCCACAATGGGTTTATAAATGGCGTCTGCAGGTATATCTTTGATTTTTTGCACAGGTTCTTGTGATAAAAGTTCTACTTTAAATTTGTTGAAGTAGATTGGCTTGAGGTGTATCTTTTCTTGTGGCAGGCTGAGATTGCAATGAGAGAAGATGGAAAGCCTGGAATGTCTGATGAACAGGTATTTTCACATCCTGGAGATTCAGATTCTACATTTAATCTTACATGAAATGAATGTTGATTAGTTATATATGTTTTTAAAAATTAACATGTTTGCATCCTATAGATTGCAGATTTTGTCTCGAGATATATGCCGGCTTATAAAGCATATCTACCTGTTATGTACGCTGATGGACCATGTGGTTCAAAGCCTGAACATACTCTTGTAGTCAAAATTGATGAACATCGAAATCCAGTTGGTTGAAGTTGTTTTAAGTCAATGCCAATGGATGCATCATTGAAAATTATTGTACGACCATTCACCCTAGTAAATGCTAATCAGGGTTCATACTCATGCTTGCCAGTAAAATACTTGGGTATCAAATACCATTGTGCGTAACGGAGGCAATAATTTTATTCATACAGATGGAATATTTTTCACTTTTTTAACATTTTCTTTAGGTTCTATGCAATGATAGGCTTATGCGCATCTGATTTGGCTGCCACGGCAAGGTTATTGTGCATTTGATGCTATATAATTATACTTTGAGATGTGTTTTATAAATAGAATTAAATTGAAGGCTTGCAAAATTGACAGAGGTGTGCACAATGAACAGAAGTAGATCCTCCAGAAATGACAGCTACCAAGAAGATGTGCTCTTCATCTTGGACTATCTCACCTAATTTCAAATATCATAGCTCTACAAGGCAAATAAGACAGAAGATTTATGATTCCCCAACTAACCATTTCCATCAAGCCCACACGCTAAAATTCCTAGCACATAAAAAATTGAATGACACAAAGCAAAAATTACTAAAGGGAAATAGCTGTTAGTTGATTCCTCTTAAGATGCAACTTAAACTAATTTTGATAAAATCAATATACGTAATCACATACTCTGAACATCAATTACCTACTTGATCCACTCAAAGTGTATTCTCCCTATAAAATTATGTTTATTTTCTCTAGATGAATATACTATGCCTTTGCTTTGAAACTAGGAAACTTTGAACAACAAGCATAAAGAGAGAACTGGATACATGATCAAGATATAAGAACTTGAACAAAACTAAAATCTAGAATAGTAATTTGGAAAAGACTAATGTAGATTATGGTGCATTTCCCAGTTGACAATGCAATTGTATTAGTGTTTAAATGTGTTCTGTTTTTTTGTACACAGAAACACAGTATGTGTAGAGGACGAGCAACATGCAAAATAGGGATTTTACTAACTTTGAGGATGAGGCGTTGAGTCCGGCATTAGAGGAGGACTTGGCCTTGGGGGCTGTGGTGACTTCTGAGACTCTTGACGGGTTATCTTCCATGGGCCCTTTGGTTGTTCCACCTTTGGACTCTTTGTTGCCAAGGGTCGAATCTAGGGATCATATGTCTTTGGATGCTTCAGTAAAGCTGATAGCTCTTGTTTCATTGCCTTTTGGGGCAGCAACAGATAGCCCTCCCCTCTCCTCCCAATTTGAGTCTTTGGAGGATGACATTCCGTGGAAGATTGTCCAAAGAAGGAGATGTGGTCATCGTAGACATGCCTGTGCCTCCTAAACCCAAGTTTTGGGTGCTTGGATCATGAGGAAGGGTCAAGGTGGTGGCATAGTTGGCCATCCTTGTTTGTTTTGTTGGTACCTTGCGTTCAAATGTATATGTGTTGTTGGTTGTGTTTGGTGTGGATATCTTCATTGTTGTTTCACAATAACTTGTCTCTTTTGACTACATTTTTGCTATTCTTTGGTTTTGTGCTAGATGTCTCTTGTTGTAAAGGATTTTGAGGCCCCTTTAAAACTTGTTTTCCCCCTAATAAAATACAATAACACAACATTATGGTGAAATATTCCAAATTTTACAACATAAATGAAGTTGTAAGCAAATAAACTAATTTAAATAACTGAATGTAATGAAAGAGAGAATAAATGTGAAATCTTTGTGGGAGAAGATTAATGCCTATTACTGAAATAGAGAAAATGAAGGTGACTTGGAGCTTGTCAATATGGTAAAGTTCAAATTAAGTCTTCCAACCTCCATGAGCAGTCAAATTGAAAATAAATTAGGATTTGAATGTATGCTCCTATCTATGTGTATCGATGACTAAAACTAACATTTAAGTAAAATGTGTAATATAAGAATAATAATAATTTTGTCTATCACTATAAAAATGTGTATAGAAATGAGAATGAAAGATGGAATGCAATAATTAGAAATGCCATTTTTTTTTTCAAAAAGGAATATCAAGTCTTATGGATCAACTTATATAGCGAGTGTCTAAAAAAGTGGAGATAGAAATATAAATCTCAAGGGGATCCAAATTCCTTCGACTTAGTAAAGAGAAATATGTTTGTTGAAAACTCAAAACATATACCATTGTCTCATAAGCTAGAAATGAAATGAAGTGTTGAGAATAGATTGTAATGTCCTTGAAATTAGAAGATTAATCCAACGCCCCTTCATACATCTCTTGTGGGACTTAAGAAAAAACAAAAGCACAACATTACAACATGAATCTTATCTAACCATAGGAAAGGAATTCCTTGAGGAAAATAAAAGAAATTAAATATGGTGCCAAATAAGACAAACCACCTCAACCTAATGAAGACAAAGGTAAAACATTTTCTAGACACTAGTAGACAAAAAGATAGCAAATGAAAAGAGATTGGGTCATTTAGAAAAAGTGCTTGGGAGAAGATCACAAGATATTTATGGAAGCACTCATTTAATGATTAGTAAACACTAATTGAAGTTAAGGTATGAATAGTCTAAAGACATAAAGGGTTGTGTCCCTTGATTGAGACGAGGTATATAAGGAAGCTAGATCTAGAAGGATGAGGAAATCAATTGGAAATATATATTATGTGACTTTTTCAAGTAAATATTATAGAAAAAGAGGATGAAACCCCTCCAAGGAAAATTAAGAGATTTAAGGACGAAAACCCTTAACTTCTCTTAGCAAATTAGTGGACGACCCCCCCTAACTTGGGTAGACATTAGAGACATTCACAGTTGCAGGTTTTAAGGAAGATTATAGCAAAAAACCCGAGATAAGGTCCATAGAATTATTCATAAAATTATAAAGCTGAATATTATAATAAAATTTATAAGTTTATATAAAATAATATTTATAAATAGTATACAATTATTATCTTGAGTTAAAATTATTGTTTAAGGAAAAAAATAGGAAATATTCTAAAAAGGGACATTACAATTGGTATCAAAGTGCAACAATCTTGCTAGCATGAGGGTCAAAATCTAGTTAATGCAGTGGAGCCAAAAGGCTTAGACGACTTTGGAAAGAGAAAAAATAGAGGCAACACTATAGAAGGAAACCAAGAAAATTAGTGGTAAACGCAAGATGGCCGATCTGGATGAGTGGAAGATGTTTATGGAACAAATGGCTAAAAGGCATGAACAAATGATGAAACAACATGAGGAAACTAATCAATTACTCATTTGAATGATGCAAGACATGAATGATCCTCACTGACACATAAAACAATGGGATAGAAGGTAGTGACACTAATCAGAATAACCATAAATAACAATAGAAATGGATTAGCATCATGTCCTACTCAACCCACATTTTTCCTAGAACAGAACCACTCTAAGAAGAACAATTAAATCAAGAAATATTTGAAGCTTGCATAGATGAATATTCAAGGATTGATCATGATGTTTGTTGCGATATTCCTTTCATAAAATTCTGCAATGCTAGGAATGGATCTAGGAGAAGACAAACCATGCCGCAAGGCAGTAGAGATCTACAACATAGATTAAGCAAGATGTCACTTCCCAAATTTGATGGT